>OY986062.1:14082285-14186030 GCA_963920205.1 Stenodema calcarata | reverse complement strand
TACTTAGTGAATACCCGTGTTAATTTCGCTCCCTCGGGGGAGGCTGACACGCCCACAAGCAGCAAATCCATCTCTTGCCGTCCTCTTGTCTCGAGTTGCTTGAAGAGAAACTAATTAGTTTGGGACTAGTTGCCGTCGGTACCTTGGAGGAGTTGATACGTCAATGTGGAATGCACCATGATTGTGTTCCTGGTGTGCTCTGTTCATAGCAACTGTGGGTACGAAATTACAGGGCAACTGCTGTTTCCAAAAAACATCCCACTTTGGATAAGATTGTTGAACAGCTGTTTTAAGCTCAAGATCGAACAAACGACAAATATTTTCTATTTCCCCACTACCAAACAGGGCGTCAAAAATCAAAATTACAACTTACACATTTCTCAGCTTCCCGAGCAAACCTGTTTCTGTGGTCAAATCGATCCTACGAACCGAGTTGAACGAAACTTCACAGATGCGGCTTCTTGGTGTTCCCACACGACTTTTCCCTCTCTCCCTGCACTGTGTTTCTACTTGATTCCCAAGTAACGAGATTTGACCTGCGGTGAGTTTTCGCAACGACTCCGGGACTCCAAGTTGAGCAAACAGCGACGGACCAACGTAAAGTGGTCAGGTCGACAGCGTCAAGGGGGCTGAGCGATACAGTCTGTTGACGGAACACTTCACTCAGGCTTTTTCCATCACTTGCTTGAAAACACAATTTTTTCCAGCTTTTGGAACCGTACAATTTTCAGGACGAAACGAAGGTACAAATCGATAAAACTTCCTGCTCGCTTTCTTGTTGGAAATTAGCTAGGAATTTCTTGAAGTTGGCCACCTTTTAGGGTTCGAGTTTACCTGTAGGCAGAGTTGTTGATTACTGCAAGATAATGATTCCCAGCAATTTTATTGCACTTTCAGACGAAAAACTTGTCAGGTTTTGGCACAAAAAAATTAAAAAAAAATCCAGTTATGCAGCATGGATATAAGAGCGAATTTTCGAAGAAATAACGGCTTTTATAACAAATTTTGTCTCCAATTTTCGCAGAGTAACACCTCAGTTTATAGATTTGTCAACGCTGAACACGATGGTGAAGTCAGAATTGCGATATCTCATCCGGTTTTCAGATTAGAGCAGATGAACCGAGAACATGTCAAGTAACAGCCACGTTTCTTCATCTTCGTAGTGCTCCAGTTTGAGAATGGAATAAGATATCGCGTAGAAAATGCGTAGAAAATCCTTAAAATGCGTAGAAAATCCTTAAAATGCGTAGAAAATCCTTTAAATGCGTAGAAAATCCTTTAAATTGAGGCGTCTTTTGTCAGACTGTTTCATTTCGGGGATTTGTGGGTAAACCCCTCCCCCCTTCCCACAAACTTCGCAAAACCGCCCCTTTGAGTTGGCCTATTCTGCGAACTTAGCCTTTCGATTGCATTTTCATTTTTTGGATAGGATTTGGGGTTTAACAATTTGGGTCTAAGACCAATAGCTATCTTTTCTTCTAAAATTCGCTAAGAAAAACACTGCATAAATTTCTTGACAAAAAAATGCTCAATTTCTATGAGTAGGTAAATTTGATCAACATTTTTATTTTCGGGTTTTCGTTGGACTCAGCGATTGATGTTCTAGACTTTTACAACCTTCAGTATATGAGTTCTTTCAATTACAGTAGCCGTTTAGCCGATTTGAATGAGCTATTACAGGTAGGTACCCCAGATTTGCCTTCGTTTCGCTAATATCCAGTTAACATCGCTCGTATTTTTTTTATTTTATTTTTATGACGATGGTTGATATTCTGTCATCGGATGACTGGGTTACGGCTTATGAATGATCTTCTTTTAATTGTTTTGTTCTCCCTGAGAAACGTAATAAGTGAATTTATCATTCACCAGAGTGCGGTCTCGATTTCAATGTAGGATGTTGAAAGATGCTTAAACGACCGGAGCATTATCTTACGCCGTCGACGGCAGAAATTACGTCAACTCGACGCCGATGGGCTTGCGGAGAATTGAAAGAGCTGTCACAATCCCCTTCCCGGTCCTCCATCAGACCGACCCAGTGTCGGTTTGTGTTACCATGAAAACGGACCTTCCGTGCTCCGAGTTTGAAAGGCGCTGTAGCGTGCGACAATGGTTTAATCAAGTGGTGACGTGAAAACAGGTTTTAACGCTGGGAGCCGGTGCACTGGGCTTTTCCTTTTCTCGCCGTTAGCGGAAAAGCCTCGGTATAATCGAGAAATCGTCTCGCTCTGATCGGAGTTAAACACAACAATCAAACCGCCACAATACAAATCCGAAGTACGCGCCCAACAGGTTTTCGACCGTGTTATTTCAAAAGCTGCGTGAAATCTTCCTCGACTACGCTGTTTATATCTGTAAATTCGGAAACAATGAACCAACACCGAGAATTACCCCTAATACGATCTCCACTCACCATCCAGGATTCTCGAATACGTTCCTCATTATTGTGTGTGGGACACACGTGTTATGATAGCCCATTCCAATGTACGATCTGCAGATCTTATTTTGACTCGCTATCTCCCTGATTCTTGACAGAAGCTGATATTCCCCTGCAAAATATTTACATTGATTGTTATTGAATATAATTACGACCAGTTACATTTTTAAAGTCAAATTCTGGTAGCTAAACTCAACTCATAACCTAACAATTATCTCATAATCCAATTTCAAGAATTGGATCATCATAAACGCAGGTGTTCAAAACGACGTAAAATGGCACTCACCAATGGGTTCGTCCAATTTGAGCGGTGACTTCAGACGAATTTTGTCCGGTACTGCACTGTCACTCAACTCATCCAGAGACTGAAATAAACCGAAAATATTCCAAAATGAAATATGACATGATGAGTAGTGGTGATAGTGCAATCCTGCGTTTTTGGATTTTTAGCTCTTAATTTTAGCGAATTTCCATAATTTTTAAAACTTGAATTTCTGAAAAATGTTTATACCAAACTCCGTTTCAGATCATTCTAAATTCATCATTGCCAAAATACACAAAAAAATTATATGTATACAGGGTGTTTGCCACTTGGTGTAAAAGAAAAACATGGGTAAAACTAGACTTAACTGAAATGGAGTAGAAGCCATCAACCGCACCTTTCTATCTTAATCCGTTCCCAAGATATGATTTTTTTTCAGACAACCACGTTCTTCAGTTTTAAACAAATTTTTTTTTTAATTTTCACCACATTGTCCTATATACGCCTACTGCACATTCGTAATCAAAAACGAATTCCTAAGGACAGCAATTACAGTTCAAGCATTGACAATTTAAACTTTTTTTAAAAAATACTTGTACTGCATTTCTAAAATGAAAAACGTGCTGAAAATTTCATCAGCTTTCTAATGGTATGTTCAGCTTTGCGATTCCTTATCGATTTCATGGAGAAATTCAAATTTGAAGGCGGAAAAACAGTATGCACCTACAAAAATACGAGGTCTAGATCAGGTCTTGTCGTGGTTTCTCAAGTGAGTCAACAGTAACAACAATTGTTGTCTTACACTTTAAGCAGCGTATGCTCAGGCTCAGCATATGCTCAGAGTCTCCTAAAGCTAATATCTGTGCTAAATTTGGCTAAACATGTTCCATGTTCATAGAAATTTAGCAGTAAGGCTCTAAGTAAGGCAGTAAGCCCGGGGCCAAGTTTTTCAATGTTGTTATTAATATTCATTTTTTTAATGTTATGGTTTTTCTCGGTGATAGTTTTTCTCTACTTATTCAAGTTTTATATTTCTGTTCATTCAACCATGAGTCTATTTCATTCACCCATTGCAATTGGGCCTTTGCCCGTGAATATATGTAAAAATAAAGTTGAAATAGAATAAAATAGGGAGTTATAAAATATTGATCGTTACATTGATTATAATATAATATATACCTACACATCGTGCCTCAGATTCGCAAGCTCTAAAAACGGCGGTGTATTCCGGACCGGCCTAAAACCGTCCATTTCGAGATTACTAATTCTCTACACAGCTACATATTTTCTGATTGAATCAACGGGCCTCCGTGGTACCTTAAGTAAGCAATCAATCTTCCTAAGTGGAATTCAATTAAGGTGAAACGTCGGCAAAATCATTCAGTACACATTCCATCCGCTGCTCGATATTTGACGGAGATGACCAGCAGTTTAGTGTTGATAGCTGATGTAAGTAACTTTACATACTCAACCAGTCAAATAGCTGGTAAATGTATGGCCAATTGAAATTGAGTGTGGGTGAGCACCAGATCTGACAGGATACCTAGTTATTTATACTGAATCAGTTAGATTCGACCGACATCCCGATTTTGCCGATAATGGCAAAATGCGAGTAGAAATGTTGATTTTGGGTGACACAAATTGTTCAAAACTGATAACATGTCCTGCGAGCATTATCTTGGGTTGTAGCGTGATAAGTATCGAATACAGTGGAATCGGGCAGAAAATTATGTAATACGATTACTCAATCTCCAATGAAAGATTTTGTAATATCTGATTCTACAGGTGTTTTTCCACATAAGTGGAAAATATTATTGATTACGATCATTATTGCGATTACGATTAGGTATTATTGATGACGACCTTAAGTGGGACTGCCACGTCTCCGCGCTGGTCCAACGACTCCGAAAGTTCATTCATTTGCTTTATAAACTGCCCCCAAAACTCGACTTTGGAGCAACTCTAGACATATATTTTTTAGCATGTCATACATGATCCGATTTCTGCCTGACGAGATGAGGTCTCCTAGGAATTTTTCAATAATGTATTTAAAAAAAAAGTATTTTCCTGGTTGATCTCAGTGGGAACTGAGTTCTGTAAATCTGCAACATCTAGTATTTATGTTCATTAGTTGTAACCACTTAGTGCAAATTTTACCCCCCCCCCCCCCCCCCAACGAAAAGTTTACTTATTATAATTTATATTAAGCTTATTATAATTCTCTATTGTATTGCTGGTTAGGGGTATTTCCAGCTTCTTTCTAAGGGAGCAATGTATTTTTGTATTTCTATTATTATTATGGAATAACTTCATTCATTCATAAGAATGTCCTCTCGCCACAATTTTCACAGAAATCGTTTAAACGCCACCAATGATGGATTGTCGTACAACTATCGAAACCGACGGCTGAATTTCGGTAAAGAGAATCTTGATACGTTCACAAATCAATTTGATTATATTCTTTACACCACAACACAATTCACGTACCTTGTATCCAACCAGGTCCAGCATCGCCCTCTGCTGCTCTTCGCTCGGACCGATGTGCCTTTTGTAGAACTCATTTCCCCCTTGAGTCGACAATGATCGCCGGCATATTCTCTGTAGCTTCCTCCGGCTCGACGTGAGCCGTCTAGAATGCAGCCTAGTGAGGATTTTGGACGAATTCATAGCTAGTCGAGACGTAGCAGGACCGTACCTACGTTCACATATAACTGGACTGCGGTATGGATTTGACCGATTTTTATCGCTCCTTAGATATCGTTGGGGTCAGATGGTTACGTACTGGTTCATCATACGGGTAACTCTCGGACAAATACCAGTTACGTCAAATTACACGCGTGTTTTTGATTTTTTTTTTTTTGAACCCATTTGAAACCTGATCTGCCCTGTTGGGTTTTTACGGAACCTCTCTATTGTGACCAGGGCTTTTCGATGGTGAAGTCCAAATTTCAAAATTCGAACCGGAATCGGGGGATAAACATAGGAAAATTGGTCAATGTTAGGGTAAAACACCTCAACGATACGCTGTTGAGGCAAAACGCCTCAGCCCTAGGATGAAAATGCCACTTTCGCGCTAGTGTTAAGGTAAAACGCCTCAACTCACCAAAATATTGAGATGAGGCGTTTTACCTACAAAAATTTAGATTATTTTGGGCTATTTCCTAACAAAACATTCGTTTGATTGAGTTGATAACGTTATGGTGACTGCCTCACGAGCAAGTTGAGAAACCTGGAAATTTTGAAATCGCCTTAACTGCAATAATTGCCCGATAAATTGCAATAAATCGGTTAATTTGCGAATTTTTTCACCGTTGAACTGGTTGAAGTCATATCGATATCTCACCAAAAAGTGAGTTGTAGTCAACTTACATTTTTATTTTTTTTTTAAATTTAAATATGCATTTATTTCAATCTTTATTTTACAATAATTCTTAAAAAGTAAGTTACAATGCTTCTCCCCTCTTTAAGCATAGCTTGTGCTGAGGGGAGGAGTTGTTTATATATTCATAAATATTGTTCTCAGCTATTTTCTAAGGATTTACAATTATGGTATATTTCACATAAAAGGTTTTAGTGAAGAACTTTGAGGGAATTTCCGCAATGTTTTGAATGTTGAGTTGAGGCGTTTTACACGAACATGGCAGTGATAGGTAACGATTAAGTGCTTCAAATGGCGCTTAAGTGCTCAAAATATTGTTTCAGCCAGGCTGAGAATTCACCAAAGAACTTGTTTGCATTCGGAAATTATAAATAATATTCAACAACGCGGAAAAAGTTGTGAAACATGTAGTGATCCCATGGGCTCCCAAAGCTTTTCGTAGGGCGACATCGTATTTTCCTAAACTAAGTAATTAAAACCTCCTTCTCAAAGGGACTTAAAAAAGCCACTTGCGACGGGAAATTGGCACTCGGCACAGGTACACCTTGTATCTACACTGCCTCCGACTCAGGTATGACCGTATATTCTTGAAAAAACGACGTCATTAAACGTTGAAAACGACCAACGGGCGCGCCCATCGCCCTGCGTTTAATTGGATGTAACGGCACCCCGGGGCTCTGGGGGTGGCTTTTTAGATAGTCCTCTACGTAATTCAAGATCATTCGTGGGGTTTCACGACTTGAGTGTAAGGCCCCCGGTCTGAACCGGCTCGGGCTTAATTCGTCCTTGACCTAGACCTCTATCGGGAGCAGTGCGGAATAAAGTGGGCAACTCCGCATTCAGAGGTACCTACGCTTTGTGTGTGATCATATCCGCTGGGATGGTACGAATTATACGAATCAAACGATTTGTAGTGAATATTGAATAGATCGCGGATGCCCTAGTTCATATACCAAGTACAGATCAAACGGGAATACAGGAGCGACTTTCTAGAGAAACTAGAACAGGCTCCCCAGAAATTAACTCCACTTTGATGGTTTTAGCAATTAATAACCACAGGAGTTTATCGCCGTCTCCGGTCTCGACGTTGGAAAATAAGTATTAAATACTTATTTACCCTCGTTTTGAGTTGAAACGAATTTTTTAACGATAACCAATAAGTTCAATGGAGGGATGTATTAAATTTACGTTTTTTCAAATCAAATTCAAATTTTGAAGAAGGATTCTCCAAAACGATTGATTATACATAATGCCTTAAATATCACCCTTCTATTTAGATTCAATAGTTTGATAGTCCCATAACCCATAACTGGACGAAATAATTGGAGTAATGAGGTAGGTATGTTGTGTTCTTTTGGGTCGTGGTCTAGATGGAGTGAGAGAGAAAATCCTTTTTATTGACAAAATTCAAAAATGTTTACATTTTCTTTACAGTAATTCAACAAAACGTTAATATTTGACTATTATTATTCATATAGATTATTAACTACATTCTAAAACGCGATATAGGTATATTTTTTTGAAAATAAATAAAATGATGTATCACTTTAACCTCGATTCGATATGAAGTTGACTTCTTTCGGTTTTCTCGAAGTATTTGAGTTGACAATTGCTCTTCTTGAAAGTCCATTCGATCTCAATCAAACACCTCGATTCGATATGAAGTCGACTTTTTTTCGAGAAACTTTTCATAACCCTAGGTCAAGGGGAAGGGGTTCAAAACGAAATTTAAAATTTCGACAATGTCATATCTCAAAATATTTAACTGAACCGTGCAATGTTTAGTTCACTTTTGAATGACCTAAAAAATTACGAATCTTTTAGGACCAATTGGATTTTTGTGCGACCAGCCGTCCGTTCACAGTGAGCGCGCAAAGGTTTAGGAAAAACACTAAACTTCGCGTCTAAAACGCCCGTTAGGTGAGTCAACTCCCAGACGCCCAGAATAAAACTACCTTTTTTCATCTTCCCGGTAAACTACAGTCTAGAAATTTTAACCGTGAGTCGGGGATAGACCACATTGCAATATTCACTCGGTTTCTCATCTGTAAAATTGTTTAAATAATACCTTTTTGTAATAATACAAATTAAATTTTGATGCTGAGCTATTGACTTGGAATTTTAAAAATAGGTCAGAACTGGATCACAATGCAATATTCACTCGGTTTCCTGTCTGTAAAATTGTTTAAATAATACCTATTTGTTTAAACAAATTAAATTTTGATGATGAGCTAGATACTTGAAATTTTAAATAAAGGTCAGAAATGGATGACATTTCAATATTCACTCGGTTTTTTTCTCATTGCAAACCTGTTCATTGTGTACCCAAGATCCTTCCCTAAAAGACCTGGCAGCGGGAACGCACAAGCGTATGACGTAAGACGGCTGGCAGGAGGCCAACAAGTACGTCAGAGCCTATGACGCACAAGCGTATGACGTAAGACGGCTGGCAGGAGGCCAACAAGTACGTCAGAGCCTATGACGCACAAGCGTATGACGTAAGACAGCTGGCAGGAGGCCAACAAGTACGTCAGAGCCTATGACGCACGAGCGTATGACGTAAGACGGCTGGCAGGTGGCCAACAAGTACGTCAGAGCCTATGACGCACGAGCGTATGACGTAAGACGGCTGGCAGGTGGCCAACAAGTACGTCAGAGCCTATGACGCACGAGCGTATGACGTAATACGGCTGGCAGGAGGCCAACTAGCCAACTAGCCAATTACGAAATTTTTTTTATGGGTTTCGACCAACCCCTATCGAGTCCAAACCGAACCTATTCCGCAGTTCCGTCAGCCGTGCAAATCCTCCAATGTCTAGATGGTTCTCTCAGGATGGGAAGAATTTCCAGCAAATCTCCACCGTTCGTACTATCGATTGATTTTTCTGTTATACGAAATTCAGTTCCAACACGAAAATTTCCAATTTGAAAGAAAGGAAAAAATCGCAATTTCATTTACTCGACTTCAATTCGGGAAAAGGTGAAATTGGATTGAGCTTGCACTGGAGCCCCTGAGGAACGAAATGAAAAACTCCTCGTAAGTTCGAACACGGCTTCTATAGATTGTCGAGTTTGAAACGAGAAAATGAAGTCGTCGTAATGAATAAGTTATGCGACGAGGATTTCTGCGGTTTGCAGCTTGACTGCTTCCGCGCAAATCAAGTCGCGAATCACTATCGATTTTCAGCACCCAATTTACTCGTGACGATCCGCGGAGTTTGTATATTAAATATTTTCTTTCTTCTTTTTCGAAAAAGAAAAAAGGGGCGATAAAACGTTGAAATTAAATTCCTGCAAAGGTCGAACCGGAATACATTATGTCTGCAGGCCTGTGTATTTTTAAACCACCATATTTCTTTGTTTTCAGTTGGGTAAATGAATCTCGGTGATAATATCAGTTCGCGTGTGAGAGCTAAGGAAGTTTGTTTCAACTGAATCGTGAAAGAGTTAGCTGTACTTTCATTTCCTATCTGATAACTGGCAGTTGAACTTATATTTAGAACTGACGTTTCATCATGTCTTAATGAATGATTCACTAATTATTGTCCTCTCCACAACCCCACGGCATCTTAATGTTTCATCATCTCAATTATTTAACGTAATTTTAGTTAGATGAGGTGATAAATCCTCTGAAGGTGAGTATCATGTAATACGTGTAATGTAAATTTAACATGACGCCTAACATGGAACTTTTCGAGCGGGTTATGGACATTGTACTAATATGGCAAAATGTGGCTCGTCAATGTTTTTCAAATTTTCCAGGGCAACAATATTAAAGTTAACCTACCCCTCACAAATCGGGAAACGTTCTAATTTAATTGTATCTCTGCAGTTGCTTACAGTAACTAGTCATTAACGTAGCCATGTTGTTTTTACCGAAATTTCAAAGGCTATTGTTCTCGGTCCAAAATTTTTAAAACTAGTATTTTCTAAAAAATGTTATATCTAGTCGATAGTCTCAACTATCGATTATCTAACACCACTAGGACCAAGCAGATACGAGCCAAATCACAATTGGAAGCGGTGACAGCTGGCTGGGAGTTACATGTTCTATTGGAAGTAATTAATTGATAAACAAGGAAGTAATTAGTAATTAGTAATTACCCACGTCGTGAAACCGATCGACAATAGTTTTAATTTACCTACTATTCAAATGCAATCTTCAATCCTCCAAAAAGCTAACACCATGATTATTTATACCACATTCTGCCTCCTCTGATAGACCTAATACTTCAAATATCGGCGTTAGCAAAACAGCACTTCCCCGTATCACAATTTGCCATCTTCTAGTAGTGGGGAAATTTCAAAATTAAGAGACATTTGGTATGTTACATTCTGCCATCTTCAGATTTGCTCATCCTCGACATATCATTAATGACCATTTCTTTTTAGTAACTACTAAGAAGCTTTAGACGCCTGGTCGATGTAGAAATGTCTTAAATTACATACTAGAGGAAAAAAGTGAAATCACAATTTGCCATCTTAGCACAGAAATACAATTACCCAAATCCAGTCGGCCTTCAGATCTACTTGTGGCTACTAGTGTCTTTCAACTGTAAAACTCTTGTACACTAATTTCAGAATGATTCTTTAATAGGGTACGAAAGATTTAAAATCGTGATTCATAAAAAATATTACCTATATTTTTAGGTATAAAAAATATTATATTTTCCCAAAGAATGATTTTCTCTTTCGGTCAAACCGTTTAAATTCTTCTTTTCCGTAAAAGCTTTATTGTCGTTGAGAGCCTGAAGGAGCTTAACTTTACTGACGTCATTCGTGAAAATGGAGGTATTGCAAATTATTTGTTGAAACCAGCGAATTATAAGAAACACGTTTTCGGTGAAGTAGTGGAGTTTAGTAACTTGTGTCAGCATTTCCACTTCTATTTACACACGTGAAAGAGTGAAGAGTTCACTCTGCAATGAGAAGGACTCAAGAGACGTAAGTAAACGTGTTTTGCAAACAGACCTTCAGTTGTCCATCTTCGAAAAACTCGAACCGAACAAAGTTAAGTTGCCCTTTAGCCGGGAAATGATCGCTCCGCAGCGTTGAAAAATTGAACGGAGAAAGGAAGACCTTATAGCGATCTCACGTGACCGGACGACTTGCGTGCGCCAAAACGGGGCATTAATAACTCACTACCCTCAGACGGTGTAAAGCTGTACCAACTCGAATTAGAAAGATGAGTTTCGAGAAGCTGAACTTCCACGAAGACTTTTCATTGTAGAAGCCTCGAGTAAAATAAGTCTCAGATACCTAAAACGACCCAGTTGATGTCCAGAATTACGCGTGTGAGAAAAACAACATACTCCGTCTCAGAAAATGGCGATTTCAATAGGAGCTTAAGTTATTAACTTTGGGTTAAGTCGAATAACGTTTCCAATATCAATAACAATTAGGTACCTAATACAAAAAGCTTTCGTGACATTATCATTATGTACCATTATTAATAACACGTAGGAAGGACATAGAAGAGACAGGTAGGCATACCCTGGATCCCTCAGTTTCTTTCTTTATCCTTTTCCAACAAATTTCTAAATTCCTAATGTGGATTAGACTTGATGGTGACCAGGTCAAATTCTTTCGTCATAGACTCTCGGAAAATCCAAAATTTAAAATAATTGCAAAAATAACATGAACAACTGTACACTGTACGATTCATCCAGCTACTTGTAGTATGAACGTGAAAAACAAGTTAAACTGTCAGATTCCAGTCATTTTCTGAGTTATTTTTTTTAAATTAAGATCGTTTTCAATATGAGTTACCTACTTAATGTAAAGTGGTTACTCTACTGTCTGATGTTAGAACGTCCTGTTATGAGGATATGAATGTTTCCCTCTCCCACGCTCTAAAACGACAAAGGCTGTTTTCATCCAACTTGTCTCCGACGATCGTCTGTACATGAAACCGTCCTAATACGACTCATTCGTTAGACTGGTCGGTCCGGCTTAAACGCCCAAGTTGTGGAAGCACGAGGTAAACCAGCCTTTGTTAAAAGGGGTTTTCAACCTCGTTAGAAGGCTGAAAGTGTTTTTAAAGCTCGCTTTGAGTCAGGGAGGGGTTTTCTGGGCATTTATTTTTTCCCCAACGAATTCTAAAAGAGGCCTACATTTTCCCTAAAACGTGGATTTAAAATTAAATTATTCGACTGAGGTTACGGTGTAGTTTTCTACTATAAGGATCGTGGGAAATGTGCAACACTTCATTTAACGTTTATTCGAAGAGGGATTTTCAAAACTTATTAGTACCGTAAATTATATGGTTAAAAAGTATTTGAAATGGCTTTCCTTGGTTGTTATTCTCAGCTATTTGCATTACCTAGCCTCCATCTCTACTCATTGCCAGCTTTTTGGTCTGACGTTTAAATACCTACAGAAATTGAGGAGCTGACATGGGAATGCACTCAAGTCCAAAAATTTTTTTTCTCGTTTAAATGCAAGTAAGCAGTCACGCCAATTTGCATTTTTTCATCTTTCTTCTGATTTTTCATTTTTACGGTGGTTGTAGTACATTTTTGTTACATTTGATTCAATAAATTTATTGTTCGTAACAGTGCGTCAATACAGTTTTTTGCTTATCTAGTAAATTTTGATTTTTGGACTTATGTGCATTCCTATGTCAGCTCCTCAATTGCTTATCATACGAGGCAGCGAAATATTTCGTAAGATTACACTCAACTTGTTATAATAATGGTGGAATCCAAACTTTATTGAGGTCTAATCGAGGTATATTGCGTAGTGAGCTTCAGTTGTGGACTAGCGCATTAAGACTGCGCCGAAATAAAATTTTAAGTTCTCGAGGGCTGGCGGTACCGAAAGGTCAAAGTTAACCGCCTCTCCCACGCTCTTGTGGCTTTAAAAGTTGCTCTGGCTTCAAGGGAAATTAAATAAGGAAAATCTCCAAATGAACGTCAACGATGATGAATGAGTACTTGCAGCGCACCGCGGTTTTATTCACTGCTGTTTCATAAATCGCTACTTCACGAGGGGAAGTTCGTGTTTTTTCTAAGTTCATTATTTTCAGTAATGAACCCTTGAAATCGACAGAGAAAACAAAAATGTTTCAACCTACCCCTCAAAATTTGTGTTTACGTTTCATGGTACGTAGAATCACAGAAGATAATTAAATTCTAGGAACGTTTTCTGGAACGAATGTTTACCGGTCGTTTTCCAGGTATCGATATCTCAGCTGCTTTTTGACCAAATAACTTGAAATTAAATGTGAATCTTCTTGGTGTGGATAATAGAAAGCCCTGAAAGTTTTAAATCACTAGGTCTAAAAGAAGCCGATTTATATAACTCTAAAACCCCTATTTTTCGCTTTAGCTTGTTTTCCTCCTTCATCTTCTTCTTGTTCAGACAGGCCTACAACCTCTCCACCTTCACCGATTGACTCGTAATTTTGCACCCAGCTTCATTTCAGCTCGAGACAGAGCCTTTTAAGAGATTGAACCCATTAGGTTACCTACCTCAACCCACACAAATTTTAGAAACAAAAACCACAAAATTTTGGTTAATATTGTCCACTATGAATGGTCTACAGCCTGGCTAACAAGACCAATCGACTTGAAATGTTGCACAGACCTTCTTTATAACATGACTAAAGACCGAATTTCTATGCAGCATAGATGCCCCAAATATGCACTAGAATATGCAGTAAAAACTAATGAAATATGCGACAAATATGCATTAAAAACATTGTAAAATTCGAGAAATTAAGTTCAGTATCGGAAATAAACCACTCTACCAGTAAGTTTCTCTACCAGTTTCGAAATTCTCATTTTGTAAAAATATTTTGTAATTACTGCTTTTACAGAACATTATTTGTTTTACTGTTTACAATTTTTTGCAACGTTCACAGTATTCGTACGTAACAAAATCTCACAATCGGTGACAATGACTACTCATGTTACTTTTACCATATTATCATTATGAAGTAACACGAGTAGGAATATCCACAGTTGGAAATGAGTATCTTTCAACTTTTCTGTACACACTTCTTTCAATTATAATCATACCTACTTATCTGTCTCAAATTCTACTATTTTCATGGCATAGATTTATAAGTACAACTTACAAATGAAGCACAACAGTCTTAACATAATTTTCTATTTTTTTCATCTTGTCCCGTTTACTAAGGGTTTATCAAAACATTGTATGAATAAATTATTACTAGATCAGCTCGGAATCGAGTAGAAAACTGAAGAGAATGTCACTGAGCTCATTATTCCAATTATTTCGTATATTTATGGAACCCAAATGGATCCCAGGGGGAGGTACTCAAGACCGTTGTGGAAAAATGTGCAGCGTTTCTTAAGACCACCACGAGAACTAAGGAGATGACCTTCCTGAACAATATTTCAAGCTCATTTCTCCTGTTATTTCGCAAAAACCCCGCCCTGCGTGTCCTCTGGACTCCCTTCCCCTTCCGTTTTGAGTCTTACGGCTAAACTTCTATAAGTATGGAACATGTTTTAGCCACTCAGCTGATTTGGGGCCTGGGCAGCGCCAAATTAAAAAGCTAAGGAGGCTACATGCCAAATTACAGCCTCATAGTGCGAATAGCATAGAAATTGGCTTTGGGAGCCCCTCAGCTGATCCCAGCCCTATGCTGCTTGAAGTGTAAGTCCTAAGGAGGCTACATGCCAAATTTCAAGTCTCTACCTCCACGGGGATTAGCTAATTTTCTATAAGGATTTGGTGTTTACTGACCACATTACAGCTTTATAGTTTGTAAACAAAATATGAAAACTATTATGCCAATAGCTCTGCTATTCGTACAGTCACAAGGAACAGGACAATGTTCGTTAAATCGAGAGCTTTCTAACGAGTGGCGAACAATTTAGGTATATACAATCCTCCGGACGCTCGTTTTTTTTTTTTTTCAAAATTGGTTCATGTTAATATCAGCCTAATCGTGTAGGTATGAGTTTTTCAATCAGGGTTCGCATCGTTGATATAGCAGTTGATTTGAATGCATAGTAAATTGAAGGTTGTTTTCTAATAGGCCGGCTTTTTAGTTCATGCTGCATGACTGGCTGCGTTTTAAAACTGAACTGCAGAAACGAATAATTATTCTAAAAGGACCTTTGAAATTCCGGTTTTTCTGAGTTTAAAGAAAAAGAAAAGAAAAACTCTGAAAGTGACTCCAATCACGGACATTGAAACTTTCATTTCAGGGAGCAATTGCATATTCAACTTTGACATTTGAGTTGTTTCCGCCTCCCCGGGGATATTTTATTCCGTCTTCGCCCACGAAACGCGCTCTCAACCTTCTGAACCTTTGGTAGTGGAATAATCCGCCTCGAAGTTCGGCCACCTTCATTAGAGTAGCTGTCGCAGTGTGCGTGGTTCGGAGCAATGGACTGAAGGGATTTCTGTCGAAACTGGGGCAGGAAACTAGCAGTAGTAGCTGCTAATCAGTCGTCAAGTCCCCACCCCACGGTAGGGCCCTTTCCAGTTCAATCACATTAGATGAGGACCATCCGCGCTGTTGACTCTTGTATCAGTCGGACCGAGACGAGGTAATTATGACCAGTTCGGCAAACGGTTTCGTTGTTTGATTTGGAGAGACCCGATTCGTTCATGCGGACCCTGGCGTTATTTGATGCAAAGTTCGAATGAATCTCATCGGATAACCCCGAAAACCGGTCTATACTGCGGTGATGAAACGTGAAGAACCACAACCCCCAAAATGGATATCATCGACTATTGGATATCAATTTAAACATCCCACGTAAGTAACTAAGACTACCTCATCAATCAAATATATCAGTAAAACTCTGCAAATTCCTGACAAAACTGTTTATTATCTTCTTCGTGCAGATCACCCTTCTATATAAGAGTGAATATTGCACTGCCATCCAACCTCACTCTTGTTGAAAATTTCAAGTATCAAGCTCATCATCCAAATTTAATTTGTTTAAACAAATACGTATTGTTTGAACTATTTTCCAGACAAAAAACGAGTCAAAATTGCAATGAAATCCATCCTCGACCCTTGTTTAAAATTTCAAGTCTCAAGCTCATCTGGAAGTTGATAAAAAAACGTTGTTGAAACTGGAATGAAATTTCAAAATTCGTTTTGAATCCCTTCCTCTTGACCTAAGATTAAGAAATTTTTAAAGAACGCGGTCTTGTTCAAACTTGAACTGAAATGTTTTGCGAGAATCGCGTTTTTAAAGTTTTATAATTCGTTTTGAACCCCTTCTCATTGACCAATGATTATGAAAAGTTTCAAAGGTTATTGTAGGGTTGGTCTTAATCCGGAAACCAAATTTCGTAATTTTTGCTCAACGCTAACGCAAGCGATGGACAGCTTTTATTCGAGTTTTGGAATCTACGTATCTTGAAACGTAGACCCTCAACTTTTGAGGAGGGTTCTTAAACGACTCCAATGGGTCATTATCGAATAAACCAAAATAAACCAAAATGAATGGCCTGTATCATTTTTGCCTGACCACTTGCTAACTTCACAGCACAATGCTGCATTTTAATTTTAATGGACGATGTCTGAAATCTACCTGGTGATCCTTACATATTTTTTATGCTGAATTCAAATCTTCGATCAGATTTTTTCCATCACTTATAGATTGTCCATGGGTGAAATGTCACATAGTATATTGAATAAGTATAATTATTATCATGGAAGTATCTGGTTTCCGAGGGATGGAATTGTACGAGTATTCCATACATGTCAACCTTTTCAGGATTGATTTGGGTCGCCCAGTAAATAGGCGTACGCTTTGTTAAGTTCAGCGGGCAATTCGGGGTTTGTGAGTTAATAATTGCGCGAGCTGGCCTTTGGTCGCAACCGATAGTTCATCGATTTGGCCGCCCTCACACGATGATTCGGTTGTCTGCTCCATTTTCAAGTCATTTCATCTGTACAGATCTCATGTAGAGGAGGACAACATGCGGAGCTTGAGATATTTTGACGTTGTTGGTTCAGATTCAAAATATACGCGCTTTTCGGGTTAGTATGATAGACCTACCGACTGAGCATCGCGCAGATGCGGAACGAAAATCGTTTTAAGAATCAAAGGAATCTGTGACTATGAACCCATTTTAAGAAATGAACCATTGCACGATTTCTCGCCCTAATAACTAATTTAGGTCTCGTGAATCAATGAGGAGTTTTTCAGAAATTTTAAACGAAATCACTGGGTAACAGTGGACATCAATTGATTGAAACAACCTTTGAAATCGCTCAAGAAGAAAAATTACTCCCTCCTCCCTCCCCGAACGTAGGTAGTTCCAAGATACGTAGATTCCAAAAAATTTAAAAAAACGTCCGTGGCACATTGCCCAGTACTACATTACTACAGTTAGCGTTGTTGTCTCAAAATGACGAAATTTGTTCAGGCTCGGACCACACCCACGATGATCCTTGAATCAAAGGGAAGGGGTTCAAAGCGAATTTTGAAATTTCAGTTTAAGTTTGAACTTTTATTTTTGCGTCAGCATGAGGTTGAGCCTGTCGGGTCATGTTCGTACTGGCCCAGCTGATTCAAATAGGACACTGGTGTGCATCGAGTTAAAATCTAATAATAATAATTGACAATAATTAATAATAAAAACAGTAATTAATACTAATTTTTAATTATTAATACATTTTAAATAATTATTGCTAGTTTTTAACAATTAATAATAATTTTTAATAATAATTCTTCAAAATTCATCAATTTTAATCATTGAGAATACTTTTTCAGTCATTAATAATACTTACCTACTTAATAATTAATAAATTATTGCAGAAGTAGGTAGGTGAAATAAGGTATCAAGTGGCGCAATATTTGAATTGCTCTCATTTCCGGTGGTTGACTGATTTCATCGTTGGAAGGTTAAATAAAATGGTTCTCTTTAAACGCGACGCTGAACGTTACACGTTTGAAACACAAGTTCTATCGCTCCAATCTGCCCCTATCCGAGGCATTTTCGCTGTGAAGTTCATTAGTCAACTCAAGTGAGTTGAAGAGGATCAAAGGAACACGAGCCCCTAGTGCCTTATCCTCTTCAGGCATCCTCTGATATCTACTACACTAGGGTTACAGACAAGGACGTCATATCTCTCTTGGGAAATCTCACATAAAAGAAACCGTAGAGGGTACCGGGTTGTGGTGAAGGATAAGCGAAATTTCTTTAGGCGAATTTTCGTTTTTCGTCAGTAATAAAATCTACGGATTTATAGCTGCTTGAAGATGAGTTTCCACGGGAGGTTTTCACCGAGGAGAGTTTTCTCCTTGGAATAAGTTTAGATCCCGTCCCATCTTTACCAGCCTTGTGCCCATTTCGTTTCAACTTTCTAGACAGAACTGAAGCAATCAAGTTCCGTCTTGATATAAAATTGGGTTTCACCCTGCGTGTGTATATGTGTTTTCACAGATACTTTTCTCTCGCGGAAGACTTATTTTCAACGGAGCTTTTTACTTCCGAAAGTTTTGTAGACATTTATTTTATAAGGCACGCTCGACTTTGTATTGTACACTGTTGAATTCCCCCTGCCTCGCCCTGCAATCAAAATGCATTTGATTTCAAATCATCCCGTTATTAACAACTAATGGAAATTTAATTTCAGGTACATATGTCGTACCCCAGTAATCCACCCGTTGAAGATCACCAATCTGTAAGTAACAAAGTTTTGAAGATTTTGATGCAGAGAATTATATAGCTTAGAATCCACCTGCCTTATACGACCAGCCATTCGTTCGCATGGAGGCTCAAAGGTTGGACCGTTAAAAAGTCGCCAACATGAGCGCAAATAAAACTTGTCAATAAAAGTCTTGTCAATGTTCATATAATGTTACAATGTTATTTCAATAATGAAATCATTAAAAAGACATGCAAAACGCGTTTTTCGTGAAATTGAGGTGAAGTGTTCATGGTGAATATCAATTTGCGGTCCCTTTGTGACCTTTTCATGCGACGTTAACCGAGTTAAATGACATATTGTCGGCAGTGTGTGGTTTTGACGTTGGAATGCTTTTAATTAACACACCAACAACTCCCGGTTTTTAATGCAAAACGCAAACTAAGCCGAATTCTCTCTCTTGTGGAGAGATAGGGAGAAATAGGTACTTAAATAGCTCAAAGCCAATTGTCCTGGACCAATTAATTTCTTTCCTGCCTCATAATCAACAGATTTGAGTAGCAGATTCAAAAGACCTCAACATGTGACCTCAAAAAAATGTGAATGGCAAGATCTCAGGGTGGTTTTACCGTACAATGTTCAAAGTTTAAAAATGTTGACAAAAATTACACCAGAAGCGGCAAGCTTTGTAAATGCGTTCATTTCCGAGACCAGCCTGAAGAATCTTACTCTGAACCTAACAAACTATCTCGGTGGTTTCTGCCAACCAGACAAATTTGAAATACGTTAAGAGCAGCACGAAAAATGTTTCCGTCAAAATTTCGTACTAGAGAATAGTGTTTCAAAACATACCTCGCCCTTATACAGTCCTTCGTTTTTGAAAGCCCCATCGCATCGATATATATATACTACTTACATATTACATTCTTTCCTTATTGATATTATAACACAGAGAATGACAGCGTTTGGATGCATGGAATTTTTATAAGCTCCGTTTGGTTGATGTTCGGGACAGAATGTGAACCAATTCACCAGTTGGTTGCAGCCATGACTTACCTCCTCCCTCCTCTTTCAGATCCGGCCCTCAACTTTGCTGGAAAGTAATTTCCGGTTTGCTTCGAGCTGCAAAGTTTTACGATCGGCCCTCTTGTAAAAGAGCTAAAAAAAGAAAGTAAAATAAGGCGAGAGAAGGTCATAAACCGCCCGGTTTTAAACCTAATCCATCAAGTCAACTCAACAAAGTATTACGGGCGACTTAGCGACCTGTCGAAGTCAACTTACGCATTCATAATATCTTTTCTCAACCCACTTTCGGCCGTTTGACTATCGATCGAATGAAGTTTTCTTTGTAGGATCGAATCGGAGGGTTGCGTTTTGTTGGGTAGCCCAAAGAGACACCAAGATTAATGTTCCCATTGTGCTCTTTCAGTAATGGCTCCTGCGGCCTTTATTCACTGCTGCCAGACTTAAGCACTGACCAATATTTCCTCTGAAATCCCATTCTGGATCGAGAGCTCTTCGGAATCTCAAGCTTTCCCTACTACATTAAACAGGATGTTGTTGAACCGGAATTTGGAGCATGACTTTCATGATTGGATTTCGGTGTGGTGGGAACAGTGTCGTTTGATGAGTTTCCTCATTACCACAGCTTTCTTCCTGTACCATTTGATGAATACTGATCTACTGTAAAATGAAATGCAGTCAAAAGATGATGCGACTATACCGATACAGAACAGTCTGGTGTGAAACGACACCAAAATTACGAAAAACAGTGAAAAATTCGATTTGAAAAAAGTTGAAAGGTCGAAACATTTACTCAACAATTCGGAAAGAATTTAGATCTGTTGGGATTAGAATCAACTTAAGTTGATTCTAATCCCAACAGATCTAAATGATTGGAAGACTAGGTCCTTCCATACAAATAATATTCTACTAGAATACGTCAAAAACGTCGTTTGTCCCCATTGCTACCAGGGGATAGTATGGGTAGGCCATAGTATTTTGGTACTAACCCACTATAGTCATGCAGCATTGCTATAAGAACGAATTTTCGAATAAATAACTGGTTTTATGTAAAATGTCTCCATTGAGGGAGTGGATGTCCATGAAAAACATCTCAAGTATCAACCACGTTCTTCAAAGTCCTCCAGTTTCAGACCGGAATGAGATATCGCAATTCTGATTTCACCATCGTGTTCAACATAAAAATAAGTTTTAAATGAGGTGTCACTTGTCAGAATGTTTCATTTTGGGGATTTATGGGTAGTAATTTTTCCCCCCTAAAATGACCAAAGTCTGCCCATCTACGAACTTGGCCTTTCGATTGCCAGGACGAATGTTTTGGTTAAATTTGAACTTTTCATCTCAATTCTATTGAGAGTTGTCGTCAGGAGTGACACATGCATAAATATGTATACTTATAACTTTTGGTGACTTTTGGCAGTGGATTATGGATGGTCTGAAACGGATTTCGGTGTACAATTTTGCGGAAATTCGAGTTTTAAAAATGTTGAACCGAAGACAATAGCTTCATTTTCTTTGAAAATTCGCTGTTGAAGATGCTCTTCCACACGATCCATATTTTACCCAAAAACGCATAAAAACGTCTATTCCAATTCCAACAGATCTTATCTGATTGGAAGAATGGGTCCTTCCATACAACTAATGTTCGACTATAAAACGTCGTTTGTCAACATTGCTACCAGGATATCAGGGGATATTATAGGCCATAGTATCTTAGTACTTAACTAATATGATTAGGGCAAATTAAACTAATAAATAAAATAATAAGTATCTATGTATGTTTCTTCTCTATTTACTAATTCCGTTGGAGCATCTTACGTATCTAAATTGGGTCCGTTTCAAATCTCACCCGTCGCCTAGAGCTTTGGACTCGAGCCAACGGAGGAGTTCGCCCTATATATAGCAGGTTTCCATCCGTTGTTGCTTGTCGTTGTCACTGAGACTATACGTAGGCGTTGACAACGCATCTTTAGTTCTACTCAACGTAGAGCAGCCCTAGAGGTTTCGGGCGACTTTAGTGCTGTAACAGTTGGAGGCTCGAGTAACTTTTTTTCTCAATTCAGATGACGAAGGGTCATCGATAATATGCTACGATAATATTACACCTGGTCTATGTTAAGGCTAGACGTTCGTTTGTTGGAGTGGTGTGGGTAGATTGGGGTATTGAGCCTGTATTTGGCCTGACTGTATTGGTAAGCCTGGAAAGAGCTGGAATCGTTTGGGCTACATAATCCCAGAAAAAATGGGATTTTTATGATTGAGATCTTGGTATATGCTGAGGATTTGAGCGTTAATATTCCGAGAAAGAACTGGGATTTTGGAATCCGCAGGGTTAGCGGGATTTGACTGGACTATGTTAAGCGTAGACGTTCGTTTGTAGGACTGAAGTGGATAGATTGGGGTATTGAGCCTGTATTTGGCCTGATGTATTTGGAAGCCTGGAAACAGCTGGGCTACATAATCCCAGAAAAAATGGGATTTTTATGATTGGGATCTTGGTATAAGATGAGGATTTGAGCGTTAATATTCCGAGAAAGAACTGGGATTTTGGAATCGGTAGGGATAGAGGGATTTGACATTCGCAAAGAGAGATCTTGGGGTCAAATATTTGAGAAATTTGGCACTGTCATGGTTCAAGGTCCGCAAACAACCCTTTTTTTTTTATCTAAGTCAAAGTTCCTCTTCTCCACGCCATCACCGACGCATCTGAAATCACAAGAAAGGATTAATAAAACCGCCGGGTAAACTTGTACGTAATATTCAAAGAGGTTAAATACCTGGAGTTAATACCATCTGCCGTCCGTCCGTTTCATTCGAGACCCTTCAAAACGGCCGCAGGAGACCCTCGAACGAGTTCGCTCGTCCCTAAGGAATCAGTAACCCGAACCTAATATTATTAAACCAACAATGTCGACCTTCTCTGGGGAGCTGTAGGGCCTCGCCCGCTCACGCCTCGAAACGTCTCAGTCGATTTCAAAGAGTTGACCGGGTCCGTTCGGACCGCGTAATCGCATCACGTTATCGCGATCGTGCCGTGTAATAAGACGTGAATCCTTCCCGTACCATTGAATACATTCCAACCCGAAATACAGTGCTAGAACAACAAAATTAACATACGAAAACATTTAAAATCCAACATAGAGTTGAACAGCATAACAACTAGGTAAGTACTTCCTTGAAAAATGATCGACTCAAAAATTGTTCATCCCACTTATTACTGGCGTTTTGACATTTTATGTCTTTACTATGGCAAGTAACTCAAAAAGTGTGACGAAGAAAGCGTTATGAAAAATTTCTAATGATTTCCACGTACAACCGATTCGTTGCTACGGAACTTTAACTTCGCCAGTTATCATCGTACCTAAATCGTTCACCACTCGTTGGATAGCTCTCGATTTACCTAACCATAATACGTTAACCACTGTGGAGTGCGTGGCCGACAAGCTGCGGTATGAGCGTGATTGTTTAAATAATTGTTTAGACACAGGTAAAAGCAGACGAAGGAGCCGAGAAACACGATTTTTTATTAGCCATAAACCTTCCAGTAGCAAATGTGGTTATATAGGGAAAAATCGCATTAAATCGCCAAATTACTCATTTCTCAATAATTTATATTGAGGTACGTGGTGTGGGTGTGGGAGGGGGCGCAAAGACATAAAATGTCCCTCTTGGTTGCGTACTTGTACGAAAGCTGTTTTGTGTGCTTTTAATAATCGGTATTTTTGCTTCCTCTAGTATGTAACAGTACATTTCGACATCGACCAGGCGTCTAAACCTTCCTAGTAGTTATGAAAAGAATTAGGTATAGGGTCCTACAATTCCGAAAACCAGTAACTGCTTAGGTTGGTTTTTATATTTTAGATACAGTTCTCCGTCATTTTAAAAATGTCAAATTGATATCTCAATATTAGACACGTACACCTCTCGCTTTCAATACGCATCCCCACAAACACCTACCTAATTCCAAAAATTTCAAGCACAACGAAATTCTGATCTGTCGGTAATCACAAATGAAAGGGGAACCGATTCCTTATTTTAAACATGAAAATTAGAAAATAATGATTGGCCAGTGATAAGTATAGATTGGCCCAAAAAATGTATCAAAGGTTCAGAAGTTTTTGAGGAAATGCGTTTTAGTTACCATACACACAAAAATCATCAATTTGCTTCACGTTAGCTTGAAAAAAAAAACCGTATGTAGAAACGCATTTTTTGTATGTGGGGTATGTGTGTTTTTTTTTGCCCAATGTTTGTTAGTTAAGCTTCTAATGAAGAACGCCAAAAGTCCTTTGATTTTGTAAATAAAACCACTTTGCAATACGTGGGTTACATAATACGTGACAGAATATTATTCTGTTCTGTACACACCTGTCTGAGACGTAAATTCGTAGATAATGTTTCAGTTTGGGCTAGTTCAATATGTGTTTTCCAATTTTTCACGGTTCAAAGTGGTGAACGATTTCGGTTAAATATTTATGTGACAAAATTCGCTCATTCGTCTGCTACTCATTAAAATGCTACATTGAGTGCCTTGGTGAGCCGGTGATCAAACTGACAGAACTGGTTCCCCGAAGGTTCGAAGCGTCATAAAACCAATCCATCTTACTTCGATTGATGTTGTCAAGTGTCAGGGCATGTCAAATAACCTACTGAAAAACGTCCTTGAAACTGGTCATCGCGAAAAAAATAATGAGATCAGCCTATTGAACGAATGGAGAATGAACGTCGAGGGGCTTCTTGGTTTTTGCATAATCACATCTCGTTAGGTTAATCAAGTTAAGAGTTCATAGCCGTCAAATCAGTCAACGTACTGAATTGTCTTACCTAATGAATATGCTTGATAATATCTAATATCATGTTGTTATGAACTCAGCGGCAACCAGTTGATGTGGTGTAGGCTTAGGAGGTGTTATAGAATATGTTACCGTTCGTTTATCTGGTCCTTGAGGTCCATTCAATAAAATTTATTGAATCATTTAATCAGAAACTACAAAAGGTAAATTGGTCGTCAACGGTTTATTATTTTCTGTGATCACTGTTTTGTACGAGTATATAGCATCCTAGTGTCCTATATCTGGAGTGGGTAATGAGATAGTTGGAGTTGTGATGGTAATATTGTGTGATCGTTTTATAAGGTGACCGGACGGTCATCTCCAACAGAAGTATACCTATAGGCGGTAACTGGCTCAGTGATGGTCTCTTTGTTTTCCAACTGTATTGCGGGCCCACCTGATGATTTATTTAATGTATTTATTGATTTATTTATTAAATGATAAATGAAATGTATTTATAAGTAATAAATGATTTATAATTCATGGATTTATACTTCCACCTACCTTCTGGTATACTGGGATTCAGTTGGAAAACTGAAGAGGCCATCAATGAGCTAGATACCGACCACATCTCTTCACTTGGATATTAACATTTGGTCAGCTTTTACACTTTAAGCAGCATTGGCCCTTGATCAGCTGAGTGGCTCCTAAAGCTAATTTCTATGCTATTCACTCAATGAAGCTGTAATTTGGTAAGTAGCCTCCTTAGGACTTACTTCTTGAGCAGAATAGGCCCTGGTTCAGCTGTTATCGTTATTTTGTTTTACTTGAGAAACAAAACACATATTTTTCAAGAAGAAAATGAGACATATCCATGTACTTACCTACTTATGTATCCGCATGATGTGTAGATACTCAACTTTAGTTTTCTGATTTTAAATTCATTTAAATTGTGAATATGGTTTAGAATGGGTTCCGACGATATAATTTGATTTGAGGTAAACTTGTAATTAAAGTTTGCGTTGGTAACCCGGATAATAATTTTCAGTTTCAATTTCAAATTGGTTTCCACAACTTCATCGCGAGTGATTTAGTTCGTCCGATTCGTGACTTTGATATGGCTCAGTGATTGGCTAATCCAACGGGCTCCTGGGGGAAAAAAGTCAGCTCGTATCAGAGGAGGTAGAAGAGGAGAATGGAGCTGGCATGTTATACCCGATATCCCCGCGAAGAGCGTCCCGCCGGATGGGTGATGAGTTTCAGAGACAGCTGGGGACGGCGAGTGTGAAAAGCTCGGGGTTTGAACGAGATATACACAACGGAGCGGCGTTTTAGGAAACATTCTCTCATTTTTGTCGCGTTGGGTGTCATTGGATACTGGATGACTGTGGTTCGGTGAAGCATAATAATTCAAATATTATTTCCTTCGAGAATTCAGACTATTTATTATTGTGACGTTCAGACAAGCCACTTCTGGCATGGTATTCCACGATATAGCCATATTATGTAGGCAATTAAATGGGTTTCCCCAGCGCAAAATCGATTCTCGCAAGATAGTTGAATTCACGACTAGATGTTGTTTACTCAATCGAAATAAAACAAGAATTCGAAGAACGTGGATTCCGATTAACGATTGAAATTCTCATCTAAATTATTTTCATCTGAACCTTATTGACTTGGAAACCTCGAGAGAAGTGACTTTCTCCCCTTCAATCTGAAGGAGCGTTGTTGATGTTGACAGAACTGAACGTGGGATGCTCCAAGATGTCTCCTGACCTCTCGTCAAAGACACCTCGTTAGCCAAAGGCACCTCTCGCGTTCCGCTCAAACACCCGGATACATAATCCATTTACCGATTTACCAAATATTTGTTCCTAGTATTTTCGTCTCTTCAGCCTTTTATCCCGGTTTCTATTGTTCGTTTTCGCATTGACTATTTAGGTGGAGTTGAAATAACAAGTCCAACGATCAAATGGATTGCAGATATTCAATCGTGATCAAAATTACCTAATCTTAAAAATCCACAGTCATGCAGCATGGTTGTAAGAGCGACTATTCGAAGAAATACTGATTTTATGTAAAATGTCTCCACTTTAGTGGTTTTCAGACAAATTTTGACTCCATTTTTTTGCCGAGTAACACCTTAGCTTATAGATCTTTCAACGCTGAACGCGATGGTGAAGTCAGAATTGCGATATCTCATTCCGTTATCAGAGTAGAGCAGTTGAATCGTGAATAACATCTCAAGTACCTATCAACCGCGTTTCTTCATCTTCAAATTGCTCCAGTTTGAGAACGAATTGAGATATCGCAATGCTGAATCACCATCGTTTTCAGCGTAAAAACAACCTTTGAAACCGTTGTTCATTTTTTGAAATTATAGGTAACCCTTCTCCCCCCCAAAACTCCCCTTGGCGTGGCCCGATTCTGCCCATCTACGAACTTCGCCTTTCGATTGTGAAGTCAGATTTCTGCTGACAATCAGATTTTTTTTTTAGTGCAAATCGTAATTTTGAGTTAAGAGGTTAAGGGCCAATCAATACTGGTCAATTTTTGTCAATTAGACGTCTTTGTATAGTGGAGGTTTCTAGTTATTAAATCCAGTTGTTGAGACCAGACTCGTTACAGCCCTATTGTAAAATATCATACCCTGCTGCAATGTAGTTACGTTTTTCTACGTTGAAAAAAATTCTTTAATCGCTCCAGTCATTAGTACCTACTCCGGAGTTCGAAGCGGTAGGGCTCAATGCGGGACTTGACCTTTAAGAGAGAAAAAAAACCAGGTCTACCTAGAGATAGCGCCTACTCGTGAAAAAGAAAAAAGCAGCGATAGAGCACGAAAATGTGACTCAAGAGGAAAATTAAGGGGAGGGATCAACAAAAAAGTTGTCTTTGCCTCGCTAATTAAACCGGCCTACTAAACTTAGCTCGGCCTCAACAGGTTAAATCGCTGGGGTGGACTTTCGAGGAAGAAATTGAGTGCTAAGACAACGATCGATCGGAGTTTCCGAGGACGGTTTTTATTTTTCAATCAGCTATAATCTGACCTGGAGGCTTTTTTAAACGTACCAGTGGAAATTTGAGCATGCGCAGATGAACCCGCTGGAGGCACATAATTATGTTGAGGGAATGAGGCGATTTTTGAGGAACTCGCTCGTACTTAAATGCCTGGTTTTGTGCATCCACAAAAATGCTAACCTGAGAGGTTTTGTGATAAAATCTTCAAAATCAAAAACAACGAAAAGTCCATTCTGCACATAAATGCACTAAGTACCTTGGAATGACCCTGGACGCCAAGCTCCGCTAGAAGGAGCCCGTAAAGAAGAAGAAGGAAGAAATCAACCTAAAATTCAAGAAGATTGGGAGAAATTGGGAGAGATTGGGGGCTCATTGGGAGAAAATCCCAACTGCCTATACATAACAAAATGCTACTGTACGAACAAGTGATCAAACCAATTCGGGCTTACGGCTGCCAGTTATGGGGCGGCACTAACAGGAGCATAATCCAAAGTTTAAGGGAGATACCCAGCTCAAAGCTTACGGTCCCCCCCCCCCCCCCCAGTGCAAGCAGCTGGGGAGGCCCTCCGGAGAGGGGACTGATACCTTAGTCAAAGGCCTCGGACAGCCGCCAAGTACCTGTGCTTCCTACAGGTGGAGTCGAGTGTTCTAGCTCACTCTACCAACTATGCAGGTTGGTACCCGAGTTCACGGTCACCCACAGAAATCACATGCCGGGGCCTACTGGTATGGGCCCGCAGACCATTCCAGAGGGCCCCTCCCCACTCCAACTGGTCTATTCCTGTTGTCTGGGTAGAAACCACGACCACCACGAATCCTACCTCTACTCGGGGGGGGGGGGGGGGGGGGCTGGCGGGTGATGCTGACTAACAGGAGCAACCTGTAAATAATCCAAACAACGCAAAACAAAATTCTAAGAACATAGTTAATGCCCCAGGTATGTTCGAATGGATGATCTCCATCGCCATCTTAAAGTCAAGATGGTGAACGAAGTTGTTGAAAATCGAGCAACGGACCATGAAAACCGCCTCCACAAGCCCAGGAATGTTGATGTACTGAACCTTCTGGACAACAGCGGCGATGTACGAAGGCTGAAAAGGACCAAACCCCTGGACCTAGTTACATCTCACTAAAGTGATGTGATGAGTGGTAGTAGGTAGTGATCTATGAACCACAATACGTTGAAATTAACTAACAGAGTGTAGCTACTAGATGTATATACAGTTGTAACAATGAAGATGATTTAAAAAAAATTCTGCACATAAATTATTGTTGAATGCCACGATTAAATTCCTGCAGCTCAGGCCTACTCAAATCGAGTGATTATCAAATTGTATCTTAGTGTTCCTAAATACCATACCACGTGAAATTCGCACTCCAAACGCTTAGGAACATATCGATCAATGTTGGAAGTTCAATACGACTTCAACTGACAGCAACATTAAGTTTAAATTCCTGAGAACACCTCTTCCAGCCCTGACGTCCAACGAGTTGTTATATTACATTTCGGGCTTGTCGGAGGTCAGTTCAGCAAGCGCCAAGTGTTGATTGGAATCGACGTTGAGTCTGGGCATGACTAGAATAAATTATTATGGCGAGGTTCCAAACACAGTCCGCCGCTGCACTTTCCCTTCCGATAAATCCGTGTTAGCGCGACCGAGGTCTTGAACTCTGACGAATTTCATCGGCCTGAAGTTGTAGGGTAGCGTGCGTTTTCACATGGTTAGAGCACTTGAGGGTTGTATCCTTCGTCGGAGATGATAATACGGACATTAGGACGGCCGTGTTGAGGGGTAAAAGTTATTCAGCCCTTTTTCCCTACGAACGACGTCAAATATTTTATAAAATACCGGTAGTATAAAAACTCAAGTTTATATACGTGTTTTCGTACAAAAGTAACAATTTGTTGAGTTCCCTCCCACGTGTTGATTAGGGATAAAAAAAAAGTTATCAAAACTCATTGAGTGGGATGGATCAATTTTCGATGCGAAAACAGCCCAATTTGATTGGTACTCAATGCAATTGACTCTTAACGACATAATTGTTGACTTACCATGTGAAACTATCCAGGTTCGTACTGTACAAGTACACCAGCTGTGGTGTAGTCGTTGAGAGGCAATTAGTTCGACCTCACCACAGGCTACCCCATACTACAACCTGATGCGTTCGTTAATGGTAAATCACAATTAAAGTAATCAAATGTGTAAAATTGACGAGGTAAAATTGAAATGACGTGATGGTGTATATCGATATTGGATCTACCATAAATGGGCGTTTGAAGCAGAATGGGAAAACGCCCGTTAACTCAGGAAGCGGAGGTTTTCCCTCACTACATTCGAGGTAATAACCCTAAATTCATTTTTGGTGATTTTACGATTTGATTCAACCGTTTTACGTGATTGTGTGAGAGATTGACTCAGTCGTGGCAGTTACAGGTTTCTTCGACCTGTTGCCATGTTACAGATATTAGATAAAACCAACGAGTACAATTCAAGAAAAACGCTGAGTAAGTTCCGTACCTTTCACAGTGTCGAAATTGGAGGGCCGAAACGGCTCTGGGAAAATACTGATTGGGGATCAGCCTTCTAATGGCTTGTAATACAGCGGGGCTTTTGATCCAATCGTACGGTCCCGTCCTACCTTTAACAAGGCCGAGATGGTATAGAAAAAGGCATTTCGCCTTATTGCCCTGCACTCCCTTCCATGTGCCCTTCTGAGAGGATCGGACGATGGGGAAGATCCCGCTGATTGAAAAACTAGCAAGTGAACTGTAATCGATCCCGTCCGACTAAAGGGAAGTATTGGATAGGAGGAAAAAAGGACGGGATTCTCTGAGGAAACGCCTTGAAAAATAGGGTGGACAGATAACTTGATTAATTCGCTTTACGTTCGCTAGATTCAGGTTTGCAGGTTTTGTTTTCGTTTTCATTTTGAACCTCCTACGGGCACTGTAATTTTAGCCAATTGAGTGATAAAAGAGCCATAATGTAGTTTCAATGAGTGACTATTAACTAACTATTGCCACGGACAATACCCAATTCGTATACTGCTCCATATTGTTATTCTATTTGGATCATTTAAACAAGGTTTGTCATGAGAACACAGTGTATTATCTCATCTTCACTAAATGAATAATATAGTATACTATGCTACTAAGGCTTGACTGGTCTCTTAGGCCACATCTTGAACTGAAAATGATGTACGAGAAGGCAGAGTAGGTCGTGAGCTCAACGATAGTGATACATAATTTGGACCGCTGTTAGGGATCGGTCGACTCCTTGTTACGGCCTCAATAAACTGCCCAACTTTCTCACCTCACCTTTGAGACCAAATATTTGACATAAATAATATCGTTGCTTAACCTAATTACAGGAGGTATTTATCGTTATATTAAAATTTAATATAACGATAAATACCTCCTGTAATTAATATAAATTTTACAGTGAAGTTACAGTTTTTGAGTAGTAAGAGTCAGTCATCAAAATTGCTTTCATGACGAAATCCCTCTCTCATGGAAACGTATTAGAAGTTCCACTGAACATTCAAGTATCGAATTCGCGATTCAACATCATTTACCTCCTGGTCCTTACGTTAAGTCACTTGGACTAACAAGTTGTGTTTCGAGTCCTTCTCCCTTTATTCGACGACCTCACTTGAGTAAGTGCACTCAAGACGCTTGCAAACCATTTTCATTTCACCTCTACCCCCATCACTTGATTTCCACTCCATCTTCCGATGGAAAACTCACTTGGCCATTCAGTTTGGCCTACAATAGGGCATTTAAATGACATTGGGCCGACAAAGTGATGGAATCTCGAACGGTCCCATTACCGGGAGGGCTCAGTGTACCTAATGCATTACCTAATCTATCAGGTCGTTCCTAATCCATTTACTCCCAAACTGCCGGGTTATCTCGTCATGTTCACGGTTATTGAATGACCTGTAAAGGGTTACCTACGAAATAACGAAACTCAAACTTCCGTTAAGTTTCAATCGAGAGTGAATGATGAATTTTCAGTATTTTCCACAATTTATTGGAGATTTAACTAGATGATGAGCTGAAGTGAGTTGGTATACTATGCGTATGTACTATACAGTTCCCTAATATATGGCATAATAGTATGGGGAGGCACCTATTCCATAAACTTCCATAGTCTGGATCAATACGGTTTTACGAATAGCAACCAAATCTCGAAGACGTACGCCCTTAGGCAACTTATATGATAGTCTTGATGTAATGACTGCTAGGATAAAATATGTGTATAGAATGTTGATCTTTGTATATTTATATTTAGATTTATATTTAGATTTATATTAGATTTATATTTAGATTTATAAATCTATTGATAAATTCGGGAAATACCCAACCAATCATCTCTTTCTAGAAAAAACCGCGGATGTCCAATGACTTCTTCACAGGGCAACTACCCTGGCTGGCTCCAACACTATTTGAACAGCTACCATATGCAATTAAAACAGCGAAAACACTACTGATTTTCAAAAATGAAACCAGGCAGCTTTTGGCATGTGATCTAGGAATTAATTCGAATTTGCAGACACTTTTGTAAAAACACTAAGTATTGATAATTAATTACCTTCTGATTTATAGTAAGATCTTAGAATAATGGTAAGAATCTAGCAGGACTTGCACCGGAATGTTCGGCCTACCACGTAAACACAGAAACACGGAGAGAGAAAGGCCTGGACAGGTCATAGTGACCTATAGGCCAAATAGTTAATTACTGGGAATCTGTAAGAAAATTTGTAAACTGCTTGAAAATATGTATGATAACTGTATTTGTGAATTAATAAAAAAATAAAAAGACTAACCAAGACATCGCCAGTGAATTCATAACTGATTCTACTATTATTCTCTCGCTAAAGATGATAACAAATAGCGTTCGAAACGAAGTGAATCAGCCACTTGTATTCACACTAATATTTCCTTTCTTGTCACCCTTGTAGGCACGCCAGAACCGGAAAAAATTAGTCCCTTAGAAATACGTGGGTAAGAACGTCTGAGAAGAACCCGCTGAGAAGGAAACGGTGAGCGATTTTTATTCATATTCCGGGCACGAAGTACATTGTTATGTAGAAAGCGGGACTCTGGTGGATTGGCTATGGAGAGTAAGGTTCGTAAAAAACCCTAAACTTCTGACGATGGCTACAGACCGAGTGCGCAGTTACGGGATCCCCCCAGCGGTCATAAATTTGATGATACCTTCTGCAGTTTACAAAGAGGTCGAATTGAATCATAAAAGGACATTGGGGGAAAATATCGAGTGGAGACGTTCCGCCATTTAGGTTTTAGGATGCCTATGATATGTGTAATAAAGGAGTTGAGTTTCTCCATAAATCCATGACTGACGCCACACAGACCAGTTGAATGCAAAACCATAGTGCAATATACTTTTCAATCACTAGTCTGATAATCACCAAACACTGACTATACATTAACAAAATCCGTTTCCATAACGAGTTATTGTTCGCCGAACCATATTTCGAAATTCTCCATCTCCTTTTATGATATCAACATTTTTTTTGGCGTGATCCAATATTCACTGTGTAAATTCTGATGTTCAGAAACTTAACATGCTTGTAGTAACTCGATTACATCGCCCTTCCATTATTTATAGGAGATTTTGGTCAACGTTACACGCTGTATCACGGGTTAGAGGGCATCACACTTGCACAAAGATAATCTCAAGCCAACCAGGGTGAGGGGGGGGGGCTGTGAAACTCTCCGACCTTTTAACCCGATTAGCAAGGAAATAGGGTTTGAAGTTATGGCCGCGCTGCAACAATTTAAAAAATAATCTTTCATCTTGTTGCCTTAAAAAACCCTAATGGATTGTTCCAATTTAATAATTGCTACGAAGATTTTTTTTTTTCTGACTTAATAGCCCAATTTTCCGGAGGTATTCACAACACCCGTGTGTGGTACGGGGTATTTAGGTATAGTAGAGTATCGATTAAAAAAAATGCGTCAGGAGCCAACCTTCCGGTATTGATCCCGAAGAACACAATAATAACACAATGCTGCATGAATTTCTATGTTTGGTTTCAATTATTCGTTTCAAAATGGATTTTTCGTACTGAATTCAAATTTGATGGATATGACTTGGGAAACCTATACGTGATTGAGAAAATTTGAATTTGAATTGATGAAGATTTGAATTCAGCACAATAACATGCGTAAGAAACACCAATTAAATTTCAGACATCGTTCACCTATCGAATCGGGGTCTAAGCCATAGGATAACATCTACATAACTATGAGTTCCGTATGATTGGAACAATATGTTGGAAAACAAAGCTGTCACAAGATCAAATTCCAAAGATGAATTAAAAGGTGGGAAGTGAGAGTTAAGTTGAGATTGAGAATTAGAGCCTTGGGGACCTCTACCATTTTCCCAGACGGAACATACCAGACAGACCTACCATATCAGACAGTACAAAATGAGTAAACAAATATTAAAAATACAATAATATTGTGCCTCATACATAGTTATAACTTAATACTCGTAACATTCTATTGTAATTCTTTTTAAAAGTTTTCTTTTGATACGAACAAAATCTATATTCCTACTGTGCCTTGCAAAATAAATGGTCTCTCGAATATAATAATTGAGGTCCAGTGCTTCAGGATCTGTAATAGCTTCGTTTTGTTTCTCGTGCCCAAGTCAATTTTTCCAAGAGATATCCAAGAGAGTGCAGCGCTTCTTCGAGTCGTACATGCTCTCACTCATGTACAATCAATTTGTAACGTCAACTGAGACCAACTGAATCCAATTTCCACTGATCAGAGCAAATTAATGGAGTCTCACATCGTTCCTCTAATTCCGAAAAAGGGGAAAAGAAGAGGCCGATGTTGAGAAAACAAGAATATAAAACGACTCGATATTTACGAGGGGAAAACGAATAAACGGCGGAGGCCCTTTAACCCGCAATAACTAATGAGGCAAACACAATAAGGTAGCACTCACAGTCTTTGTTCTACCTCTTTCTGTAAGAATAGAAGTCTGTAATTTCGAATAGGAACCAGCAATATCTTCCATTTAGGGTTTCTTTTGAAGTCGTGAGGTTATGATTGTGATATATTGTGGTTTTGACGTTGGTTCTCCACGTGGAACTTGTGCCTTTGAAACGAAATAATCATTATTACGTGCCTTCAGTTACGATTGGACGTTAGAAGTGAGGTAAAATCCAAAATTAAAAATGGCATTTTAAGAAATCGTTCCATGTGATAGTTTGATTTTTGCACCTACAGCCCTTTACTACAAAGTGCGAGGAAAAACGAAATAAAATTGTAATTGTCATAGGTTGTTTAATTAAACCATCAAGTAAAATACAACTATTACAAACAAAGGAGCACGTATAAACAAAACAAACGAAGGAACTATAAACAAAAATAATAGACAGTAATCTAATCTCCGCACATTTGATGGAGTAAATACTGAGTGCCCTCATAACGTTACAAAACGTAAACAATTAAATTATATTTTTACCCCTGGCCCCTCCTAATCGCTACTAGTGCGTGCCATTTGGAACAAGAGAACGCTCAACATGGTGTGAAGGATCGGTCGGGTTTCAGTTTTTCAAAATGAAACTTTTTAGTTTCATACAAATATTACTGTATTTGAACTAATTGAAGCTGTAAATGACAAGAAACTAATTTTTCTTAGTAGGTACGTTGTATGGATTCGTGGATCAATATCCGTCTTTCATAGTTCTTACTCGAGCACTGTTAAAATAACTCATCATGATCTCTGCTCCCGAGGTTTCATTCAGTTTAAGACCAAGTCGTGATTAGTAAACATTTTCAGTCTTGTTTACTGAAGAGTCGCGGGTTCGCTCTTCGGATCTTATTTGCTCTGCCTTCTCCCGTTCGTACATTCTGAGCAATGATGCAACGTGGTGATGCGTGGAATAGGCACAGGCAATCCGGCGGTTCATACGGGGTAAGCAAAATTGACGAACTGTGAGATCGAAATACATATACCTCATATACTCGTAATATACAAAACTTGGCACCACAAATTGTTTACTGAATGCCTTAATTTCAGGACCAACAAACAAATAAACAATTCTGTTCTGGGTCTCTCTTCTGACTGCTCGATCTTTGGAGGAGTCCGTGTGAGTGTCATTACAAGCCAACAATGTTTTGTAGAGCCTTTAATACCTGAGTTTTCAGGATTTTTCCCCATTTTTTTCACCCTGGTAAAACATCTACTGAATTTGATTCTATATAGCGGTACGAATGGTCTCGAAGAGGAAAGTCATCCATCTCCATCAATACGCCCCAGATTATTTATTGCTCTTGGAAACGGAGTTGGACACCATCTTCACCTACACCCTGCAATTCCATCTCAGCTGCATTGTGAGGTTGGCGGGGTGCCTAATGCGTGACTTGGAGTTGGGGTTGCAGCTGGAATTCACTAGGCTGACAATTGGAGGGCTCTAGGATTGCGGCATCGGGTGAATGACAATTTAACATCTGTTGAAGCTTCTCTCATGAGGTCCGATACGCCATGATGCTCAGGATTCTGAGTTCTTCACCCTGTACAGGGAGTTGGATCCAGAGATTACATGCGCGAGCGTCGTACATGATGGTCCGTAATGGTCTTTAGGTTTCGTACAGAGCTATTGCCATAATATGGCATAATTATGTCTCTGGCCAGCAGGAGGAGTGCTCAATGTACCCTGTACATGCAAAGCCCAGAATGCATTTCGGCGATTGTCTCTGACGAGGGATGCTCTACGTGTTTTGAGGGGCCCAGACTAGTCGTCCCTGATTGAGTACCATAAGCTTCCTAGGGCGGTATAAAATATTCTTGATAAGTCAATTTAATTTTTGATCTTTAGTTCGAGCCCCTAGACTCTATGGCCTAGAGCTTCAACGCCTTCATTTAATCGCCGATCTCAGTTCACTTATTTACAAACCCTCATGTAAATACGGATCAAAGGACCACAAAAATCCATAAAAATCCCTTCTTTTTTTACCATGTTTTGAATATTTTTACTCTTGTCTTGTGTGTAAATTCAAGTGCAACGTGGAATCCAAAGATTTCAAAGTTATCTCTATTCAGTTTACTTAACCCAATTTGAGCTCGCACCTTCAGAGAAAGAACAGCGTACGTTGACATTGTTCTCTTCTAACTTCAATATTCGGTTTGTCGTCTTTAAAATTCATTATTACGTACGTGATTTCATTACTTCCCGGCCTGAATAATTTCAAAGCAATTCATAAGAGTTACTGTGGTACAAGTACAGACGTGGGTTTCAGCTCTTTTGCTTCCAACTTTTTTCGTTATTTTGATTTATAGCGTCAAATTACATCTTTTCTACATTTTTCAAACACAAATTATTCTATACAAACATTTCTGACGTATTTTTCCCGGGAAAATCCCTCAAAAGCGAAAGTTTGCTCGTATGTCTACGCGAAGGCTCCCAGAGGGGAGGGGAATAGCCAAGAGTTAAAGTTAGAAAAGAGTTGGACGGTAGACAAATGTATCATCGCCTAATTCAACTTGGTCCATTCTATTGCAAAACTTATTAGAGTGAAAAAAACTTGTTCTGTGGAGAGAAATGCTTTCTTTTTAGGGAATTTTCGTAGACCCTCGCTATTGTTTAAAAATTTTGTAACGCGATAGTTTGAAAAGTTATTCTTTACAAATCCGTTTCATGGCATTTTTACTTGAACACCAGATTGTACAAGTCTTTCGAAGTATATGTCCCCAGACAGTTTGTGATGAAAAATCCCAAATTCTCCAAAATCTCGACACTAGGAAACTAATGGTGAATTTCCCTTTCTGTATTGACGTAGCGGTGTTAATCGATGAATTCGTACAGCTCGTGTTATCGACTATTATTACGAAGACATGTTGGCTTCTGCAAATAGGTATATGGCATTTGTGGTATCGTGAGTCGAAATTTTGTTAAAAATCCTCAAATTGACAGGTAATAGTGTGGACATTTTCGTGTCATACAACAAAATATTATAATGGCAAGGGTTTGAGAAGTGGTTTTTAATATCCAGAATGAGGTGTGATTTTGAATGTTTTTCTCCGTCACTATTCACGCTGAAGCGTAGTAGTAAAAACAAGGATATACCATCCTACTATTATTTTACGATTTAACGACGAGAAATGACACAAATTTTTCATTAATGTTTCTGCAGGGTCGCCGGACTTAAAGAATCTACTAGTACATGGTCGAAATGAGAATTCTGACATAATTCACTGTAATAAAGACACCGAAGCCCCTAAAGAAGATAAATCTTGAGTGGTTTGTTGCGAGACAGCCGAATGAATCATCTCATCGTACAAAACGATTCCATTAATCAAACGCCGTCCTTCCCACTCTCATAATAATTTTCCAACACCTCCTTCGGTTGGGTTGCTGTGGAGTGCGTCTCGTTGTGTTCGTAATTCCAAAAGACTTACTTGAAAGAATCTCGCGAATTCAGTACATACCTCACTCGTAATTATATTATATATGCGCCAATTATAATTATATTGTAATTGCAATTGTATGTAATTATATACGCGCCATTTAAGGGGGGAGTGGAAGGGTCCAATAACGACTCCAACATGACCGAAACCAATTTTGTGGGTTAAACCAATTGTCAAATATTGTCTAAAACACAACTTGTTTCGAAGCATTCTCTATATTTGTTAAAACGGAAAAACTGCATTTTTTTTTCTTAGTATGAACGAGAGTCTTAGCTAAGCCTAGGGGTGTTAGATAGTTAGATAGTACTATCGATTGATCGATAGTAACCTCCTATCGATAGCCCTATCGATAGTTTTTTTTTCTATCGATAGTTTAGTTCGATAGTTTTTGAAATTTTAACTTTGGAATTTCTCGAAACGGAAAGGGAACAGGTACTACCTACTACCACTTACCACTACCTAACACACCCCTCATTCTAAGAAGAGGTTTGTAAGAAGTTCTTGTTCTTAGTAAGGACCAGAAAAACATAACCTGAAGGCTCTTGATTGGGTTTTTTCCTTTTGATAAAGATGTGCGTGAGGGGAAATTAAATAGTTTACCATGTTTGCCCACAGCAAGGGTTGCTGAGTAAGCCCTAAAACATACTATATATTATAGGTAGGTGGATAATACGTAATTATATGCCGAGCAAAGGTAATCTCAAAAACAACGTCGATAGACTATCGATACTATCGATAGTTGGTGTTCGATAGTATCGAGACTATCGATAGTCTCAACTATCGACTATCTAACACCCCTAGCTACACCCCGTTTCTTCAACCTTGTTTGACAATTCCTACCCCTCAGAAATAAGCAAACACTCTTTTGTAATGTAATTAAGTCAACTCATCCTTCCTTACTTCGCGAACAACCTAATAATTGCGTGCACGATACCTTATCAAGGGCGAAAGCCGTAGGCGGAAGGGACTCAAGATTTTCGTCAAACACAATGCCCTTAGCAGTTTAGACCCCCGCAGTAGGAGTTCCCTCATTAAATTAGTGTTTCCAACCGTAACGAAAAGAGGTTCTTTGTTCCCATTTACCGGCCCTATCCTGTTTGAATAGGTTCCCTGAAGGCCGTTTCCGTTGATGTCACTGCGTTTGAAGCCCGCCAGAATATGAAATTCCTACGTTTTCTCCCATTCTGCAACAAACAATGAGGCCGTCCCTGGCTTCCGGGCATATCAGTAAGGATTAGTCCAACGTGGGTTCTTCTCATTTGTTACAAAATTTGATGAGAATGTTTATGGGGTTGGGGACCATTTTAAAACTTGGAGAGGATCCATTAAGGCCTAAATAAAGCTAAATCTCATTTTGTGCGAAAATGGACTTGGTGGGTTTTCCTTGTTTTGGCGGGAATCTGCTGCAGTGTTTTGAGCGGCCATTACCACCTGTAGGTCGATTAGACCTCCTATGTAATGGAAAATGAACCAGTACTCACTCGGAATATGAACTGCACAACCTTCTTCCTCATCAGCACAAGCCCGACTAACTGAAGAGTAGGTACATAACTCGGTGCCCAAGCCCCGGGAATGGTTCTGACATATATTTCTGAAAGCTTAAAGATATTTGTAGGTCGAATCGACCTAGGGGTGGTAATCCAGGGTTAATCGTACCGATTAATTAGTGAAAATATTAATCGATGTTTTGTAGTTTAATCATCATGCTGCTACCTGATTCTGACCCACCTCTCGTTATTGATTGTTACAGAAATAGTGAGAAAAGCTGGCCAGCTCAAGGATCGGCCGGTGATGTGATAGAATGCTGAAGTGCGCGGGGCGCGGTGCGGGCGGCTGCGGTTGCGACCGCAAAGGCGAAATGAGCTCTTCAACTTGTTCATCGATCAGCTCTCTCGCCGAGGAGGACGTCAAGACGAAGAAGAAAATGGACACGAGCAAGCACAACGCCGTGGGCGCGTTTCTCGCTTCCTTATCTCCGAGAAACTTCTTCAAAGGGCTCAGGCGCCCTGATAATCATTCGATGCCGAAAGCCGAGAGAAGTAAGTTGGTTCCCCAAGTCAGTCGATCACGTGGGGTCAGCCGCTTTATTAACTTCCCGAGACTTCCGGGAGGGAGTTGTTTAATGTGACAAATTCCAGGGACCAGCACGTTCCCTACACAGATCAATTCCTGCTCAAGTTCAAAAAGTTGGCTGGGTGAAGTATTCTGTCATCCAAACTAGAAAAGCCGTACCTTTTGGTGATTTGGGTAATTTTGAGTTTTTGAGATTTTGGTGATTATGGTGAATTCTTGAGTATCATCCATTTTGGTGATTTTGAGTTTTTGACACGGTTTGATTCGTATTTTTTTGTTCTACTTAAGTGAACAAACTCGTAAAATTTAGTTCACAGAGTCACTCAGGAAAAACATCATACTAGGGGTTTCCATTTTCCGTTGGTTTTCTACGGCCAAAAGACAGTTCAAGCTTTCATTCTGCCAACGATGAAAAGCCGTGGCCCACTAGCGTTTTACCAAGCCCGTAATATCCCTCTACAACAGAAATTAAACTTACTGGGTAATTATAGGACCTATTTACCTTTTATTCAAGTATGAAGCTATTCTGTTATTTCGGTACGCATCAGGTGTGCTACTCTCTTACTCTCTTACTAAAGATCTGTAGGTACTTCCAATAGTCTTCTTAATAGGTACTTGTTATGTTGGGAAGAAAAGGTTCTTCCAGTTCCCTCAATGTCGTTTGCGTTAATTATAAAATCTTATTACCACTATAGATTTTAATTATAAAATCTTATTACCTAACTATGAAAAATATGCCAACAAAGGAAATGAGAAAGTAGGATCAATGCTACTGCGGGTTGTTGCATATCTTGGATTTTGATAAGGTGAAGCATGCAAGAAGGGTTTGGTATGGTCACAGGCCTCTGGAAAAAAGCTCAATCAATTGAAGGACCAAAATTAGTGTACCTTCAAAGTAGTTCATCCTGAAGTTACACTACTTTCCATTCCACTGTATGGCAGAGCCATAAATGTTCAGTTTTGTTTCATTTTTTTGCTCATTTTTGCCTGCCGAGTAACACCTCAGTTTATAGATTTTTCAACGCTGAACACGATTGTGAAGTCAGAATTGCGATATCTCATTCCGTTTCAGATTAGAGCTGTTGAACAGTGAAGAACATCTCAAGTAACAGCCTCCAGGTCTCCAGTTTGAGAACGGAATAATATATCGCAATTTTGACTTCACTATCATGTTCTGCCACTATCACTATCATGTTCTGCCACTATCATGTATCAGACTGTTTCATTTTTGGAATTTATGGGTAATTTTTCCTCTCTAAAACTCCCCAAAACTCCCTCTAGAGTGGGCCAATTCTGCCCGTCTACTAACTTAGCCTTTTGATTGCCAAGAAAAATTTTCTGTGCAAATATAAACTTTTTATCTCAGTTCTCTCTCTGAGAGAGTCTGAAATGGATTTTGGTCTTGAAAACTTTGGTCTCTAAACTTTCACGTTCTACGGTATTTCTCCTCTAGACGGTAGTATTGGTTTACGACCTCTTATGGATTGTGGTGGGCATCCTGAGAGAAGATTTATGGCGACCCAAAGCTGACACATTTTTCAGCCAAACTTAATTGTATTCAGATAATTGTCCATTTTTGTTGGTTGTCAAACATTTTCTTTTTTGTTGTATGAATTTTCTGTTTACAATACTGCTTACGGGGCCCTCATACTGGCACACAAATATTGTAAAATATTTCAGTTCGCGATGGAAACCCCTCACACAGCGCTCCCCACCGGAAAAATGTCAAATCTTCCAGAAACAATTTCAATCGATCAATTCATTATTTTTTGCACAGTATTTCTCCGAACACTCAATATTTTTGCGCAAACACGACATTTTCAAAATAATAAAGGGCCAGTGTGCATTTCGATGGCGAAAGAGTGCAGCCCTTGTCCTCAAGGTTGTTGGTGATTCAGAGTAGGTAACCGGGTTGAACAGTGAGGCGATGGTCCATTTGAACAAACCTTCGTTTCATGTTAATGATCGGAATAATCAAGAAGGAACCGAGACCCCACAGGAACTCCCGACAATTTATTTCGTCACTCCCTGAAACCTCCAGCCCCCTTAGAAAGCCCTCTGCCTCGAAACCACTTACGTCAATTCCCACCCTCGCTATCATTCACTTGACAGGCCCGCCCTCATCTCTTCAACTCTATGCCGAAAGGGGTTTGGCCCTTTCCCCACATTACCCTTCCCGTCCCGCAGACGTTTAAACTCGCTTTCGTACTACATTACCGGCAAGCTCTCGCGCCACCGCTCTGATACTGTAAATGGCACTATCTTGAAAAGAAGCCCTTTACCCCTTCTCATAGTCGACCTCATCCATCAGATCTAACGTTTCCAGTCCGGTTGAGTATCTCGCAGCGTTACAGCGTTTCAATTATCAGAATCAGATTGTGAAGCCTCTCTCGTTGTCTATGTGGGCTCAACGTTCATCCTTCAAGCTGTTGGAATCAACCAATCAAAAATTTGAGATTTGATTAATTCAATAATTAAAGTCAGAATAATCTATAATTGGGCAATAAAACTTTGGTTTACTTCCAAATATTAGGATTTTTGGTTTATTTCATTTGGGTTGGTATGAGTAGGGCTCATGCCAGAGCCAACATAATTCCCAGTGAATGTTTTTGATAATAAGACATTCGTTCCGCGTATTTTTACCAAAATATGACCAAAAAAGCAGGTTGGTGCTTTTGGCGTGGTGGTAACGATTTATCTTCTGTTGAACGGTCAGAGGATTGAAACATAACCAACCACATTTGAGCTAAATCCACTTGAATCAATAAGTCAATGCCCGATGAGCTCAATTCAATTTTACCTCCCAAACATCAGGGCTTGGTTGTGTTCTTAAGGAACTCGATGGTGTCCCATTGGGAGTCGTTGTGATCTTTCTTTACTTATAATAACCTCGATCCTCTGGTAGCTCTGGTAACTCTCCGCAAGGTCCAAGAACATTCCAGTACCTTCTAGGCCCTTCAAGAACATTCGAGAAGGTCCTATAACATTCCAGAACCTCTAGAACATTTTAGATGGTCCTAGAACATTTCAGAACCTTCTAGGCCCTTTTAGAACATTCTAGAAGGTCCTGGGACATTCTAGGCCCTTCTGGAACCTTCTAGGTCCAAGAACGTTCCAGGACCTTAGGCCCTTGTAGGACATTCTAGAAGGTCCTGGAACATTTCAGAGTTAACTAAGTTTCTGAGATCAAGCCGTAGAGGTACTCAAATTTTGCCTTGAGAGTTTCCTGCTTTCAGGCATCAGCTTCAATCATCAGATTGTCAATAATTGTTATGCTGTCAATTCTGGCCTTCAGGAACACCGCATGGCTGCTCTATTTTCTTCGGGTCCTCTTGCAGTAACAGTTACTGTTGTTCTGTGGACACCTTTTCTTTAATCTTTCTATAGTGAACGCCAATCTCTGTGATTGAGAGCCACTTTTCGTATGCGGCTAGAGCTTAATACTAAAAAACCGTTTTATATCTGGAGGGTAACTGTAAACACTCCGAATAAACCATCCGATCCTTCAGTCTCATCACAGCCCTCTCATAAATAAGTGACGGGTTTTAACCCTGTTACACGTCAGGCGACCCAAACATCAACTTGCCTTTTTCACCTCCCACTACCTCGTGTGCCAGCATCTCGTGTTATCAACACGGAAAATGGAGCTATCAGAGTGGCAGACTCCCCGACCTATTTTCTCGGGGCGTTAAAACGGTGGAGGCTTCAGTTACCTCCGTAGCCTACTGAGACGGTTCAGGAAGGAAGAACTCCTTTCCTAGGGGTCACAGTGTTATGTCCCAGATCACGAACTGCTAGGACCTCTAAAAACTTGAATAGTTTCAAATAACATTGAGGGCTTCATACATGCACTGAAACCTAATAGCCCACTAAAATAGGGACAGGACCTCAAAGTCTGGAACGTCTTATAAAAACCTGGAGATATGTGGGAAAAAAAGGTCGTGGATTACTACCTTTTAAATCAGTTCAATTTTAAAGTTAGGAGAGTCAATCGATGCTGAATTTGATGCTCTTAAAATTTGTCTTACAGTAAGGTTTTCGCTAACATGCGTTAATAGGCCTATAAGCGAAAAACCGAAGTAAGTCCGCAAATGTCGACGTTTTGGGGCAACAAAAGTTTGTAGGTATCCCTTGGAGGGGTACAAACTCAGATTACTCGTTTTGAAGACTATTTAGAACGTTTTAGAACGATTTGCAGCTTTTCCCAGGTCTCTTTGAGGTATCCCTTGACGTCTAATTTTACAGGACTATAAAACGAATTTCTGGTGGAAAAGAATCGTCGGATACTGGTAGGGTTGGGCAATACTGCCTCGATATTTTGAAGTATCGATACTTTTGATTCAATACATCGAATATTTAGTATCGATACTGCTCAAAAGCAATACTAGGGAGTATCGATACTTTTTTTAGAAAAATATCGAGTATTGAACACGGGATACTTCTATAATTACTGTGTTGTGTACGATTGAACAAAACACGAATAATTTCTTCCTTAACTCCTGCGTACCGCTCAGAACGCCTCACAACCTCCAACCTCCAACTGCCACCGTTGGCTAGCCTGCACAAACTATACAAATTGGCTCGTAGGTACCTTATCATTCTAGCTGTGTCGGTGCCGTCCGAACGCTTGTTTTCCCTGTGTGGCCGAATAATGGATGATTATGGTAACAGGTTGACGCCAACACATTTATCTCAAAGAGTTTTCTTAGCATCTGTTAAAACTATTCATTTTAGATTATATTTATTTGACTTTGAATAAATGACTTGTAATAATATATGTGTCGGTGCCGTCCGAACTGTTAAAACTAGTCTATGGGGAAAAATCATTTTAGATTTTATTTATTTGACTTATATCATACACATAATATATTATTACATGTGAAATGTATGTATGATAAAATATACATATTAATAAATACATTTGGAATTTAACCCGCGGTTTTTCCATTTTACCTTGTCAGTAAGGGCACCTTTGGGTTACCCGGGAATTCTTCGATTCAATACTTTCAATATTGTTCAGTATCGATATTTTTTAACCAATATATCGATACCTGGTATTGAAACAAAAAACGAGTATCGATACCGTTAGTATCGATACTAGAGTTTGCGGTTCCCATCCCTAGATACTGGATTCGTACTGCTTGGTTATTGGTTTCAGATAATTGTTTTCGTAGGCTCGTATGGCCGACAGGATCGCGTCACATTTGTTTTTACCGTGTAGCTGTGGAAAACTTTTCATAACCCCCAGCGGTAAGACATATCCATGTAAAAAAACAACGATACAATATTACATAACCAATTCTCCTCTACCTACCTCGAAATTCGAACGTTTGAAATGAACGAGAAATGAAAATACGGAGAAATAGAGAAACTATTCTATGAAGGAGATGTACGTCCTTATTCTACGGCACATGCCAAGACCTCACTCCTTTCCTACACCTTTAGAAATATTTTTCCCGTTTCCGAGAAGAATAAATGTTATTAAACGGACTTTGAAGTGTTTGAAAGGACTGTTACTAAACTCGAAAAAGAGACATCTTCAGGTTTTTCTTCAAGCTTTGGCGGCCAAACCCAGAGAACGGCGTTTGTCCTTTAATTGGAACCAAACAAGTCAGCCTTGTTACCCCGGCTGAGCCCTCGATTCTGTCTCTCAGCTTGAATTATTTATTTTCTCGTAGAACTGCTAACACAGCCGGCGCCTTTGAGGTCGGTTGGAAGATTGACTCTAGAAGGCTCCTTTGCATTAATTGTTAGCTCAATAAATAAAAGAGAAGTGTTTCTTTTGCTTTGCTTGATAAAAATTGGGATCTGAAAAAGGAAAAGAGAAGAAATTCCTATTCAACGAGCGAATAAAGGAAGGTGTTTAAATGAAATTGAAGGAACGAGAAATAAATCCAGACAATTTTCATTCCCAGAAAGGAATATCAAAGAACACCTTGAAACCTCCTTTTTAGCGAATTTTCGAAGAAAAGAAAGCCATTTTTCTCGGTAAAAAATTTTTAAAAACTCGCTAAGTAACGTGGTTATTACTTGGTGTAACGTTGTTCTTCACGGTTTATCTACTCTATGAAAACGGAATGAGATATCGTAATTCTGACTTCACCATTGTGTTCAGAGTTGAAAAATCTATAAACTTAGGTGTTGCTCGGCTGAGGATGGTGGGTGTAAGGCTGTAAGGGCTGGTGAGGGAGTAAGGCTGTAAGGGCTGGTGAGGGAGTAAGGCTGTAAGGGCTGGTGAGGGAGTAAGGCTGTAAGGGCTGGTGAGGGAGTAAGGCTGTAAGAACGGAAGGTGAGGGTGGTGGGTGAGGGAGTAAGGCTGCAAGAAAAGACGTTGAGGGCGGTGGTGAGGGTGTATGTCTGTAAAGGTGCGTTTCCACCGGCCGAACGAACACCGGCGAACGAAGAAATGTGTGTTCGTTCGGTTGGTGGAAACAGCAGACGAGCGAATGTTCGTTTGTTCACTCGTCATCACTAGGTGGCCGAGCGAATCTTCGTTCGGCGTTCGGTTGGTGGAAACACCTGACGAGCGAATGTTCGTTTGTTCACTAGGTGACCGAGCGAATCTTCGTTCGGCGTGTTCGGCCAGTGGAAACAGGTGATCCTTCAAACATGCGAACAAACGTTCGTTCGTCAACCATTTTCAGCGATCGGCCCAGGCCGATCTTTTTATCGTTCGCTCGGTTGTTGATTTCGGTTTTCTAGTTCGGGTTTCTCGACTTTTTCATTACTTTTTCATTCGTTATATTTTGCTATGGAGTGGACCAATGAATTTAATTCTGGAGCTAATAAAACCGTGAAAAATGTTCCGTGATTCCATCCGGAAAAAATTTCGAAACTCTTTCAACTCTTGAAGGAGACTGTCAACATTCATTTTCATCATTTTCATTTTCGAAACCCATCGGCATGGTTTTTTCCAGAGGGTCGAAATTAATAATTACCTATTTTCCAAGGGAATCGCTCATTTCAATAATTTTTATTTCAGAAAAATTCTGAAAAATTTTACAATTATTGTAATTATTTTTCAGAATTGTAAAATTTTTATAATTAGAATTGTAAATTTTTTATAATTTTTATTTCAGAATTGTAAAATTTAAAAAATTATTTTTTGAGAAATTGACATGTTCTCAGAACATAAATTTTGAGCACGGGTAAAAACAAAGGTTTGCTAGGGCTTCGATATTTAGATCTAAATATAAGTCGCATACTGACTTTATTGCCATCTCAAATGATCTAAAAGTAGCTCAGAGTACACGAATGCATGAAAAGTAATTTTTAGGGCAGATAAAGGGAAGAAACTACCCAGTGTAGGTGGGTACTTCTGTCCTAGGACAGAAGTTCCCTACCCCAATGTAGGTGGGTACATTTGGCCTAGGACAGAACTACCCAGTGTAGGCGGGTACTTTTGTCCTAGGACAGAAGTACCATACCCCAATGTAGGTGGGTACATTTGGCCTAGGACAGAACTACCCAATGTAGGTGGGTACATTTGTCCTAGGACAGAAGTACCCTACCCCAATGTAGGTGGGTACATTTGGCCTAGGACAGAACTACCCAGTGTAGGTGGGTACATTTGTCCTAGGACAGAAGTACCCTACCCCAATGTAGGTGGGTACATTTGGCCTAGGACAGAACTACCCAGTGTAGGTGGGTACATTTGTCCTAGGACAGAAGTACCCTACCCCAATGTAGGTGGGTACATTTGGCCTAGGACAGAACTACCCAGTGTAGGTGGGTACTTGTGTCCTAGGACAGAAGTACCCTACCCCAATGTAGGTGGGTACATTTGTCCTAGGATAGAACTACCCAGGGTAGGTGGGTACTTCCGTCCGCCTACACCGGCTCGTGGTTCAATTCTTGAAGGAGAGTGTCAATATTGATTTTCACCCTCTTCTGGATAAATTTTGAAACCCACAGGCATGGTTTTTTCCTCTTCTTTTTAGTCAACAAAGAGATTACAACAAAAGCGGCCGAAATACAAACTAAATCTTCGTCCATCTAGAATTGAAATGAATTGAAATTTCCTAGGATTGAAATGATTAATGTGGAAAACGTGGAAATTGAAATGAGAAATGTGGAAGAACGACACGAACAAAATGAGCTGTTTCCACCGAAGCGAACGAATGTTTGTTCGGCGTCATCATTTCTTCGTTCGGGCACGGCCAGTGGAAACGTTTGCACGGCCGGTGGAAACGGTTACCAACGTGCGTTGCCGAACTGAGTGAACAAACAAACATTTGTTCGTTCGGATATGTTCGTTCGCTCGGCCGGTGGAAACGGTTGTTAACCTGCGTTGCCCAACGCAGTGAACGCACAAACATTTGTTCGTTCGGATATGTTCGTTCGTTCGGCCGGTGGAAACGCACCTTAATAACGGAAGGTGAGGGTGGTGGTGAGGGAGTAAGGCTGTAAGAACGGAAGGTGAGGGTGGTGGGTGAGGGAGTAAGGCTGTAAGAACGGAAGGTGAGGGTGGTGGGTGAGGGAGTAAGGCTGTAAGAACGAAAGGTGAGGGTGGTGGGTGAGTGAGTAAGGCTGTAAGAACGGAAAGTGAGGGTGGTGGTGAGGGAGTAAGGCTGTAAGAACGGATGGTGAGGGTGGCGGGTGAGGGAGTGAAGCTCTAAGAACCGTCAGTGGGGGGGGGGGGAAGAACAGACGGTGAGGGTGGTGGGTGAGTGAGTAAGGCTGTAAAGCTAAGAAAGCAGTAAAATGGGGACATTTTACATAAACCCAGTTATTTCATCGAAAATTCGCTCTTATAGCCATGCGGCATGACTGAATTTTTATATACCGGGCGTAGGGGATTTAAATTGAATTTACTCAGTCATTTAGGAAAATAAAATAAATCAAACACGAGGCATCTGATAACTAGTATTACTGGTGTTCCGCCTGTCAGTCTTATCATAAGAGGGAACAGGTACAGTTTTTTTTAATAATCGATATAATATTTCGATTATTAAAAAAACTGTATATATTATTATTAAAAATATATTATATTTGGCACATCAATAACATAACAACTGAGCTTCAACCCATCAAGTTAATTTCTATAATATTACAAACTGTTTGTTGAGTATTGGCCCAGTGACTGTAACTCAGGAGAATTCTCAATCAGTACAATTGTCACATTGTCACATCACAAGATCAAGAGGTTTTGTTCTATCAAGCCACCGGATGGCGTTGCTGTTGTCTAGGAAACGAAGAACTTCCGGATCCATGTTGCTTTGCTACTTCGCTGACAGATTCCATCTTTAGGTCTCGATGGAGGTCATCATTTCTAATGTACCAAGGGGCGTTGACTATACTCCCAAGTACCTTGTTCTGGAAAATTTGGATAATCTTACTGTTTGTTTTTTTAGTGCAGCCCCAGAGCTGGATACCAATGTCCACACAGGTTTTAGGATTTGCTTATAGATGAGCAATTAGTTGTACACTGATAATTCGGAATACCTCCCCAGCAGCCAGTACAATTTTTTGAATTTTATATTTATTTGTTCTTTTCTTTTCTTTTCTTCCATCTTAGTTTGGCATCAAGAGTCATCCCTAAATACTTTGCTGTATTAAAGTACCTAGTGAATATAGGCAACTTGAACGAGTTCTACTCCTATTACTTCGGGAATTGGATGTGAAGCATAACTTGGTTCAGTGTTACTTAGGTAGGATTACCTTATTTCACTTCAACTGTACGGTAGGTGATACCTGTTTCAGACTTCAGACTTCAGACCTTTCAATTATCCAACTTCACAATGTTAAGTTTTAGTTGATCGTTTTTAACAAAGAAAATCAAGTGGTTGAAGTTTTTGTAAAATTATGGAAATCGCGTCTCTAAAAATGAAACCTTGTCTCACTAATATTTGCACTTAAGCTACACGAAGGTGCTTCTTTGCAACCCCAGCTATTTCATAAGACCTCTCTCTCTCCCTCGACAGAAAGCGATTCTTCTCACCATCTTTTATATTTCATTCTTCAAGAGTTCACGTCAAAACTGGTAATATAAGCGTTTAAACCCTCCGACCCTAATATAATCTCTCGCTTCTACCTTCGAAATTCCTGGTTGAGAATAATAAATTCAACTCTGAATATCTCAACTAATCCTTACCGTGTTTTTTCCGCCCTTTCAACCTGTCTGGGCCTTTCGCATAAACTACTCGGTTGCTGAAGAAAACAAAAAGAAAAAAATGCCGCATTAGTTAAACGGTTGAATTTAATGGTGTTGAAACCCCTCTTAAATCTCTATTTGAGAAATTTAGTAGTTACGTAGTTACAGTAACTCTGTAGCAATCCAAACGGACGTGGATTTCCATTATTTGTATAAGCGGTGCATGAAAGCCTGTCCCTATCAACTAAAACTCTGTCCGACCACGTCGAGCGGGAAAAGTTCAAATTCGCCATTCTTCAGTTCGATCTGGTAGTTCAACAAAAATTTCCCCGTTTGAAATCACTCGTTTTACATGTTTTGTGAGGCACTAATACTCGATTTTTGACCATCAAAGAATAATTATTATTCTCTGACACACTGGCGTTCCCTATTATATTCATAAAAATTAATTATAAATATTCAATGATCGACATTTAATGTAGAAAAACTCGCAAGTTCGGGGGAGCGATCATTGAATATTAAATATTCAATGATCGCTCCCCCGAACTTGCGAGTTTTTCTACATTAAATGTCGATCATTGAATATTTATAATTAATTTTTATGAAAAAATTATAATTAATTATTTATTAGAAATTAATTAATTAATTAATTATTAAAAATTATAATTAATTATTTATAATTAATTTTTTTGTCAAATTTTGACAAATTTTGTCAACTTACGTTACTTATTGACATTTTCTGTCTTTACTATGGCACATAAATGAAAAATCGTCACGCGGAGTTTCTGATGATTTTCTCTTACAACCGATTCGTTGCCACGGAACTTTATCTTCGCCAGTTATCATCGTACAAAAATCGTTCACCACTCGTTGGATAGCTCTCGATTTACCTAACCATATTACGTTAACCACTGCGGAGTGCGTGGCCGACAAGCTGCGGTATGAGCGTGATTGTTTAAATAATTGTTTACACACAGGTGATCATTCTCAATAATTTATATTGTCTATACGAATGCAAGCTTCATAATTTATGATGAACCTTTCAATTAAGTATAACAACTACGCTACTGGGGTAGGTGATGTAGTATAGTTCGAAGGCCCTTGAATCACTTCTTTAAAGACATAAAATGTCCCAATGTGTTGCAGACTCGTACGCAAGCATTTTTCTTACTCATTCTACCTTTTTTTTTAATGAATAAGCCTATTATTCGTTTCGTTTAATTCAATGTTTAGTTTGATAACAAACTCGCTTGTGCTACTGGTTAAAGGAAGTTGCGGTTTTCACCCCACACAGTTTCTCCAAGCGTTGCAACCGACCGCCATTCCGTGAGATTTTATCTTCCAGAACCTAAATCCTTGGTCGTATAAGCCACCAGAGGATCGTTCCCGGTTTATTCGGCCCCACCCATAGCCCTCAACCCTTTCGACGGGAAATCAAGTCAACGTTACTCCGGCGAAAAAGAAGAAGCGGCGTCAAGACCTCTTCGGATACGGGTTTGATAAATCCACACACAAAATAGGCAATGGGAGGCGAACAAAAAGGCGAAAGAAATAAAAGAGAAAAACACGATACCGCGCATTTATCGTGAAAATTGAGCGAAGATTTGAACGTAAGGTGGGCTCTCCTGAGTATGTATATTACCGTCAAGGCGATTCGGCTGAACCCGCGAAATGACTAGAGATATTTTCTCTGCTTGTACTGCCATAGCCAGTAAAAATAACCTTCAACGGAGAATATTATACCGCTATTTTTCCCTTTCTGTGGTGATTCCAGGCTTGAACATAAACCTCGGAACCGAACCAGTTGTCTGATGTTATTCTTTTTTGGCTCGAGTCAGTTTGAAAAAGCCGCTTAGTTACATTTTATGATTGACTAACTCTGAAGTAAACGTAAATTTACTTAGCCCTAGAGATCCCATTGAGAATAACCTCTTTTGGAAGGTAGTGAAAGTTTTGGAAATTACCAGTTTTTCTTGTCACCTGAGACATTAATTTTAATGATTAATTATTATTAATTATTAATTAGACAAAATTTTTGGACCGAGAGCAATAGTTTCCTTTCCTTCAACAATTCGCTTGAATACTCATAGTGGTGTTTCACGGGTGAACCAGTGTACAGAATAATATTGCATTTCGCGTCGGTAGGCGAACCCTTGGTGACGTGGAAGAGCCGAATTATGTAATAGTTACACAGAACACAGATCATCAGCATGAAAGAAATCGTACACTGGCACGCGGTGTATTAATTGTAAATTTATGCGAGAAATTTAAGAGAAACATGAATATAATCTCTTATGAGAGTTTAAGGTTATTGAGAATAAGTTCTTAAGAGACGGAGAATCAACTCATATCATTTGCACAGACTCATCATATCATTTGCACAGAAGTTGGTTTAGCATCTTTCAGGCGTGCTTCGAACGGACTGACTTCAGAGCTTTTACATCTGCTGCATACCTGCCGAATCAACAACATAATTGTGCATTTTTTACGGGTAAAAGCTCACGACTTATCGGAAATGAAACGGTCGACCGTTTACCAAAGGAAGGGTCACGGACAGGAGTACCATTAGATTTGGCAATAGAGGTGGAGGAATTCTTCCCATCGATTGTCGGTATCTATCGTTCTGAATGGCAGCAGCAATTCAACACGACAATTGAGAGAACTTTCTACAAGAGAGTTCAGCCGGTTGTTCCGATTAGACCATGGTTCCATCGAAAGGATGTACACAAAGATCTCGGAAGAATGATATGCAGACTGAGGTCGAACTATGGTGTTTTGAAACTAGAATTGGACAGCAAGAATCAGTGGAGTGCAGCAGATGCGTAGCGAGTGATGGGGACTTACATTTGATTATTGAGTGCCCCCCCCCCCCCCCTTTCAAGTTCAACGTGAGGAGTTTTTCGATGAAGTTGTAAAACATTTGGAACAACCTTTCAACTATTTAACAGTTTTGCAAAATGGAAATTATATCGTTTACAAGGCTATACATACATTTTTAAGTTTAGTTGCTGTATACATATGAATTACCTATTTATTTAAGTTTAACAATGTATTCTATGACGGTATGATACTCTTAATGCAAAAAAAAAAAAAAAAAAAATAGTATGTTCTTTGGTGGGTTTGAGATGTGCGGGCACTATGTGGGGGAAACAGGGCACTATGAACCACAATTGGGATTTGCAACGCTTTCTCATACACTAAAGTAAAGTGTTTAACGAGGTTAACAAATGATGAGGTTAGCAACTTCTTCAGTCTATTCGTGGGTATAGAGAAGCCCTAGACCATAAACTGCGTGGTCATGGTGGAAGAGGAGGCGCTAGGAGATACCGTCGTTTAAGAACAATAATGGCCTATCTAAAAAAAGGGGGGCGTAGCGTCAGGGGGAGCGCAGGAAGCGGCGCTTCCCCACAAGAAATGAAGAGTGTAGGTAGAAGTTGATTGATGAAAAAATTTATTACGAATAACAAAATATTTAATCAAAAGTAAAACGTTCAATTGAAAATTACCTATCTACAGCTACCTACCCACCCAATTCTTTCTTCCATGCTACCTACCTTTGATGGAATCCACGGCCTCCACGGCCGAAGCCAAGTAATCTAGGAAGAGGAAGAAGAAGAATCTGATTGCATGGAAGAAGGCGATGGGCGAAGAGGCTACTGGAACAAAGATGGAGGGGGGGGGGGGGGCTCGTTCATCGTATGCGTTCGTCTGTTTGTATTCTGGCGCGCCCCGTGTGTTTGCGATGCCTGAATGTAAGCGCAAGCGCAAGCGTTGGGACAGACCGATATCGATCGATTCGGTCAGTATGGATCTTCTTCCAGAAGTGCCATTTTGTTTTCCTGTCCTGTTCTGCGGATGTTGATATTTTTGATTGTTCATAGTTTTTCGTTTAGTATTTATCCTCCTAAAATGGGCAGTTGCTGCATTAATTGTTTGATAGTCGAGCGTTTAGTTCGCGAAGATTTATTGAAAAATTCGACTCAATAATTGAGGCCGGCCGTTCGACTTCGTAGGTCCCGAATCTCAAAGGAGATGTCAAGGAATAAAAGCGTGAGTACACTCGACAATGTTGAGAACTACAATTATTGTGGTATCTATTATAGATACCAGTGGTTATAAATCAGGGTGTAGTTCAAAAAAACCTTTTTTATTTTCCACGCATTTTGTTTTCCTCTGAAAAAACTTCATGGTGTAGCGGCTTTTCTAACTAGAAAAGTAGGTATTACAAACATCAAAAAATCCCCAGTCATGCAGCATGACTAAAAGAGCGAATTTTCGAAGGAATAATTGGTTTTATGTAAATGGTCTTCATTAAAGAACATGATGTCCATGAAGAACATCTCAAGTAACAACCACGTTTCGTCATCTTCACCGTGCTCCAGTTTGAGAGCGGAATGATATATAGCAATTCTGACTTCCCCATCTTATTCAGCTTGTAAAAACGTAAAAAATGAGGTGTCACTTGACAGACCGTATCATTTTTGGAATTTATGGGTGAACATTACAACGCTGCACACGACGGAGAAGTCAGAATTGCGATATCGCATTCCGTCATCAGATTAGAGCAGATTAACCATGAAGAACGTATTCTTCATCTTCAAAGTACTCAAGTTTGCGAACGAAATCAGGGATCGCAATTCTGACTTCCCCATCTTATTCAGCGTGCGAAAACCTTTAAAATGAGGTGTCACTTGTCAGACTTTCATTTTTTCAGTGACCCCCCCACCCCCCAACACATCCCAAACCCCCCTCAGCTTTTCGATATTTCAACTCTAAACACGACGGTGAAGTCAGAATTGCGATATCGCATTCCGTCATCAGATTAGAGCAGAATAACAGTTAGGTAGTCTTTACCTATAGTTACTATAAAGATCATTTTAAGTAACAACCACGTTTCTTCATCTTCAAAGTGCTCCAGTTTCAGAACGGGTTGAGATATCTTAATTCTGATTTCACCATCGTGTTCAGCAAAAATAAACCTTTAAAATAGGTGTCACTTGTCAAAATGTTCCATTTTGGGAATTTATGAGGAATTGTTCCCCCCCTTAGAGTGGTCCGATTTTGCCCATGACCTAAAATTACCTAAAAAAGAGATATTCCCTTTTTTTTTTTTTTTTTTTATTTATATCAACATTCTTGTGCATAGCACTTTATAGTAAGATAACAAAAGAAGTATTATAACAACATGAGGAACGAATATATACTAGATGCAATTCATTAACCTTCTAGCAATTGAAAAGTTATATGGTACAAAAAGCACTGTACTGAAGAAAATTACGATTCCTATATAAAGGCACAGACCTATAAATAAAATGCAAATTTTACATGATCCATGTAAAAGGTGTAGGGAAACATTTTCCCACGAAAAACATGATTTAAACTGAAGTAATAAATAGTTTGGGACGGAGTAGGGTTCAGTTAAAGCCATCAGCAAAGTCCGAATGATGCCTTCTTTTCAGTCGTCTCAGATGCCTGGGTGGGGGACGGTCCTGGGGGATGACGTTGACGAGTTGATTAGGATGCGACGAAGCCCTCTGATACGAGGAGTGATATACGGCGATTAAGCTATCCTTAACTGTTGGAACCCCGAGGTCCTTGTGGAGTTCCTCGTTACGGATATACCACTCAGCTCTTGTGATAAGCCGCAGGGCTCTGTTTTGCAGGACCTGTATTTTATTTATTTGGGAGTCAGATCCTGATGACCACAGGCCGGCACCATAGAGCCATATAGGTCTGACTACTGTATTGTAAATACGAATCTTATTTTTAATGCTGAGACCGTTGTTCGTGAAGAGGGGCTTCAATTGCACAATTCTATGGCGAGTTTTCGATGATATGTCGCCGACGTGGTTTCGCCATGTGAGTCGTTGGTCCATGGTCATGCCCAGATATTTAACATGGGTTTTCAGTTGTAGTCTGAGTCCATCCATTTCGACGGGTGGTATAGTGAATTTACGTTTGTAAGTGAATACCGTCAAATTCGATTTGGAAACATTTAGTTTTATACGCCACTTTTTAACCCAATCACTTACCTCATTGGCAATTATCTGCAAAACCTCACTAGCTTCCTCGCCTGTAGGTTGTTTTGTGAGGTACGCACAATCATCCGCGAACTGAGCTGACATCGTCCGATCATCATCGAAGATGGGCACATCATAGATGTAAAATATATACAGCAGTGGTCCGATCACGCTGCCTTGAGGAACAGACGATAGTATAGGCAATTCTCTTGATGTAGCCCCCTCCACACAGACCCGATAAGTCCTCTCAGCTAAGAATGACTGAATTAATCTGAAGTACGTGTCATTTAGGTGAGGTTTGAGCTTTGCTAAGAGCCCGTCGTGCCAAGTCTTATCAAAAGCTTTTTCAGCGTCTAGAAAAAGCCCAAGGGCTACCTCCTTATCCTCATAAGTTTTTAAAATGCGGTCTAACACGCGATGAAGCTGCCACGGGCATGAGTGGGATTTCCTGAATCCAAATTGAGTAGTAGGCAGGAGGTGCTCAATTTGATGGAGGACATGGGGGTATATAAGCCGCTCAAGTATCTTCGAGAAAATCGGAAGTAGGCTGATAGGTCGGTAACCACCCACATCATCTGATCTCTTACCTGCTTTGTGGATCATGACAATTTTTGCAGCTTTCCATTGCTTGGGAAAGTAGGCCGATCTCAGGACGCCATTATAAATTTGAGTCAGAAAAACCAGAGTTTTCCTTGGGAAGTTAACAAGAAGTTTTTTGTTAATTTGGTCAAAGCCAGGGGATTTTTTCTTCCGAAGCTTTTTTATTTCATTTTGAACATCCCGAGGACTGAAAAACTGAGAGAATGGAGACAGTTGTAACGGCTGTTGCAGTGTTTCGGAGATATCCTCATCAAACGTACCATCCACAGAAGGGTTCGGCGAAAACTGGGATTGAAGTTCTTGACCAAATAATTCCGCTTTCCCCTGATTAGTGGTGATCCATCGATTATTATATTTCAAAGCTGGTATGCACCACCTCTCTCTCAATAAACTCTTGGTCTTCTGCCACAATGAGCAGTCCTTTGCTTCCAAACGGAGAATTTCTTGTTCTTTTTCATGATCACGGAGGTTCCGTAGTGCTATTTTCAGTTTTTCAGTGGCTTTATTATATATCCTTTTGTGAGTGGCACACCGCGTAAGGATCCAGATTTGTTTTGCTCGTCTTTTCTCGGAAACGAGGTTGAGGATTTCCTGAGGCGTGTTCTTAAACCGGTTTGGGCAGACTTGAGGTTTTTCAGCTATTATTGCAGCGAACTGGACATCATTTCTTAATTTCAATACAGCAGAATCGATATCTGCACGCGTTTTAAGAGGTCTACCTAGGTCAGTTATTAAATCTAATGTACTTTTATAGAGCTCCCAATCCATTGGTCCCTTAGCAAGTGATCTGCGTTGATTTTTCAATGTTGCTCCTGAATTAAAAGTGATGATGACCGGAAGATGATCGGAGGAAAGCTCGGGAATAACCTCGAGTGTAGGGTTTTGAAAGGATATATTCTTAGTCAAGAAAAAGTCCAGAACATCAGGCCGATGCGCAGTTTGCTCAGGATAATGGGTTGGCTCGAACGGATGCAGCACGGTCAACCCGAGGCGTCGTACCTCATTTGCTAACATACCACCTCGAGGGTTGGCAACAGCAGAGCCAAAAATATGGTTCTTGGCATTAAAATCTCCGCCAATGATGAAACGCGGACCTAATTCGTGAGTAAAACCCCAAACGTCACTGGCAAGTAGAGTATTTGCTCCCGCAGAGTAAAAGGCAGCCATTTGCATTGTTACACCATTCGCCTGAATTTGCACCCTAGCTATTTGCATACATTGTTCTATTATTGGAAGGAGAGGTTGATGATCAACGTCATTTCTTACCAATATTGCAGCTCCTCCCTTGTGGGCATTATCCGGATGGTCTGCCCGATGACAGGTATAACCTCGCACATGTAGAGTTCTCTCAGAAAATAGTTTTGTCTCTGAAGCCAATAGTATATCAATTTGGTGATGATGAAGGAATATTTCTAATTCATGAACTTTCCCTATAATGCTACGCGCATTCCATGTGCCTACTTTGAAATGGTGGTAAGAGGATCTATTAAACATTTACATTCAATAGTTTCGGTACAATTTGCGCCAGCACTTGAACAAGCGGTTGCAAGGTAGCCAGCAACGCATCAATTTTGCCTATGAGACTCGCAATAACGTTTTCGTTATTAGTTGAGGGTTCTTTGTTTGAAGGAACGTTGGTTGTTGTTCGCGTCACGGAGGCGTAAGATCTACTGTTCTTGAACGATGATCCAATCGCATTGTGCCGCTCGTTGGATTTCTGATCGAAATTGGAGATGACTGCAGGTACTGGTGTGTACTGAACGAACTGACCTGGAGAGGTACGAGATTGTGGGGAGCCATAACTACTTTTTTGTACAGCTTTATGAGTGGGGCATCCTTTATAGTTTGCTGTGTGCGGGCCACTGCAATTTACACAAGTTGGCTGCGCTTTTTGATCTAACTTGCAAGCAGCGGTAGCATGATCGCCTTCGCATCTCACACAGCGCTGTGGCCTATTGCAATAATTTTTGGTATGACCGAAAGACTGACAGCGGTGGCATTGAATTACTGTCCTTCTTGGTTTTGGAGGTTCTACCCTCACTACGGCTCCATAAAGCCGATTCATGTTAAAAATTTCATGATTTTTGGGGTTTGGTTTCAAGTCCACAAAGAATAGTGGGAGGGGGTTTACTGGGGTGCAATACTGGGACCATTTGAGTGGGTACGAAACCCTTTTCAGTGAGTTCCTTTTTGATTAGTTCGACATCACTGGAAGGATGCAGCCCCCTTATCACTACACGATAAGCGCGATCGTGGTTAGCCTGATACGTGTAGTACTGAGCATTGTTTGACTTTAGATATTCGATCACATTGCGATAGCTCTCGATGGTTTCTAATGCCAGCTTCACTTTGCCATTAGTTGCTAAGTACTTAACGTTTTTAACACCTAGACCTTCCAGGTTTCGTTTAACAATATTTATATCCGTAACGTCTAATAAATAAATTGGTGGAGATTGATTGATGAAAATTGGAGATTGATTGGAGATTGATTGGAGATTGGAGATTGATGAAAATTGAGGACCACGATTTCCACGATTTTTTAGGTTCTGGTACCTTGAAGCGAACGATACAAGAACAATTCGGCGAGAAAAGAGGTAATACCTGATGATCACGTCTCTGTCGAGGATCTTATTCTACCGGCTGTAGATATGATTGAGTTCGACGTTGAACCAACAGCTTTCTGTGTTTGTCTTCAACGGGCCCCTGGTGGACCGACAGGCCCAAAAACCTGCTCACCTGTGATCTACCGCTTACGTCGATACTCTGGAAATTCACGAGTGACAAAGGTGGGGATCCTCCGCTATGAGACCTGCAAGTGGCCAACGATGTCCCATCCATCACTTGAAGTGGTCTCACCCACATTTGCCGCCCCCGACGGTGTTTTTTCCCCCGAACGATTCCCTTTCGATCCTCTCAAAGTGCTCCCTCCGTCCCTGGTCTTTTTTATTTTGTCCGGTGAGATTTTCTTCATTTGATTTATTCACCTGTTCAAGGGATGCGGCCAAGATAGCGAACCTTAGCCACAAATTTGTTTTTGGTACTAACCCTCTTATGAAATATGCGTAGACCCCAAGAACCTACATATATTTTGTAGCAGTTACTTGAAAAGAAATTCATCTGTTCTCATATAAATTCGAGCATCTACATGTTTGGCTCCTCTACCTGGACATTCACCACAGTTTATTAGTAGAGACTAAAAGTTGTCTAGACAGTGGTCCACATTTCACACCGATGCAATATTAATTCACTGGTACACTATACCAGAGGCTTCGTTGTCATGATTGGTTGTAGTGAATTGAATAAAACCTTTACTAACATAAATTCGTAATAGGTATATTTGTCAATTACATTCCGACTGACAAACGTACCTCCTTGAATTATTCGTACTTGGCCGTTCCGTTGTACTTTCCGTTATCCTGAAATAGCATTTGGGTCATCACTGGCTTGCCAATACCCGTCTTTCGTGGAGTACTGTCCTGACGGTTGTTTACCGTAGCGCAAAGCCAACTTCCGCAAGACGGGCAATCCCCTGCCGGATGTCGAGTAGTAACGATGTAGCTCCTTGGCTCCTCCCAAGTCTACATGCAGTTTTCTCAGTCCTCTGTGACGATTCCTATACTGTTTCGAGTACGAAACCAAACACATATGCGAGAAAAGAAAAAATATTAAAGCGCATCGCGTGAACATATTACAACACCGATGCCCACAAGTTCAATCCCGACCAGAACTCAACTAACCTTAGTTGAGCAAATAGTGGCGTCTTAAATGGTATGCTATAAAAAATGTGAAAAGGATGGTTAGGGGTGGTTTATTGCAGAAGGCATCACAATGTGTCATATTAAGTATCACATTACCATGTCATAATAATCGTTATCCTGATTCGTGTACCAATAAGTAACGACAAGTAATCACTGATCTCCAAATTAATCAACATTCATCTAAAAACTGCAATGGTTAGAAATCGATATTTAAACGTAAAATTCACTGTAATGGTACCATTATAGATTGAAATGCTGACCTGGCATACATGAAAATGATATAAAATCCGATTTCAATGTTAATAAAATTCAAACCTGTTTGTTAGTACCTTTTTACAGTCACAGTGTCCGATGTTTGATCGCTTCTTTAGTTACTTGGATTCGTTCTTTATTGAGGTAGGGAATTAAAAATCAATGTTATTATTACAATTACAACTCAATTTCTCAATTTTTGTTTTCTAGAGTAGAAAAAATTTGGATCAACATTTGAATACAACAAATTGTGGCGATATGGCTGCATCATTTCCATTGTCACATTTAGAATTGGTTGAAGAATTTATGCGCTGAAACTGGAGTAAATGAATCCCCATCTTCTTATTGTTCCTCTCCTATCGGAGGTTGGAAATCGTGGCCAGTTTGTCTTTGTCCCTTGCAGCTCTGAATAGTTCCTGCGAATTGCAGCGGATCCATTGAGATTGTTCATCCAACTTGATTTTCTTCTTCCTCTTCCTCTTTTTCCTGCTAATTTCCCCTGCTATCTTCATGAATCCCCTAACTTACCCAAATTATTTTTATTTTAATGAAAAACAAGTACACGAGCAAAAATTCGAAATAGGTATTTTTCGAAGATTTTGGGTACCTAATTCGTGCTATGGCGACATTGATACTAACAAGTGATACTGTGATGAGCTGGGTGTCATATTTGTCCTTTCATCAGGAGTACTCTGTGGTACCATCAAATGTTCAAAGCTCTCGTTAACAGTTAAGGGGAAAATGGTTACTAGACCGTTACTACACATTATCGGATCGTTGCAAATTTTACCGAGCATTGAGTTATTTTCACGGTCAAGTCCAGCGTCAAATCCTTCCAGTAAAGGTCTCTTATCTCTCCCAGAAAAGACGCATTCAACTGAATTCAGTCTCCACCTGTAGCCACTCTTTTGGATGTTTGTATAAAGTGAGTTGACCCGGAGAATCAATTGAAAAGATGGAGATCGTTTTGTACTACAGATGAAAGAACGTTTCGAGCCAAGTGATTTCTACAGTCGAATCCACGAAATATCACAAGAGAAAATTGGAAATCTGAAAGGAGATGGAATCCCTCCAGACTTTATTCGGCTGACCCATCATACCATTGAGCCTAAACAACCATCAGCGCTCTTTTCCTAACATATCACTGAATTCGAGGGAATATTTTTTTTCAATTAGGGTATTATTTAGTGTTCAATATGCGCCATATCATTAAAAAATGAAAACATCACCCACACAGATAACCTGTGGAACTTGGAATCAGACTACAATTTTCTCTCCCTTCAGGTGTTAAAACTGACACTATTTCCTTGTTTTTGATGAATAGTGGAAATGGATTTAAATGCAATTTTTTGAAGTACAAAAATGTGGCTTCAATGCTGCAAGTTCAAATATCTTCTTTGAAGTCAGTGAAACATTTTGTTCGTCATCGATTTATGAAACTGCAGCGTTCTGTTATTCTATAATTATATGATATTATGTATTATAATAGTAATTTTATATTTTTATTCCTTACAGCTATGAAAGCTGCGTTGCTCATCCAGCAATGGTACCGGCGTTACATGGCGAGGATAGAAATTCGACGGAGATACACGTGGACGATCTTCCAAAGCATCGAATACCAAGGGGAACAGGATCAAGTGAAGGTAAATCAGTTACGTTTTGATTGTCAACCACAAGTCATTGGGGAAGAATTTGATGTATGTTGTGTCAATGGTGTCAGGTCTGCAAAAACACATTTATCGCTGAGCACGGGGGCTTTTAAACTGGGGTATTTAATGCCACTACGAAGGTCCGGTGACAGTTGATTGGTAATGAAACGAAGAGTTGACTCACGCACGTAGGCGTTGAAGGTGTTTCAAATTGTTAAGTGAGCGAGGGACAATGACGAATTACGACTCATTCGTTGAGTTTCACCTGCAATCACATACCCAACAACGCAGTTAATGTCAAGAAATCGATTTCCTGAGCCAACGTTAACTATTGTAAACTAAATTTGGCACATCTCCATAGTAACCTCTGCTTGTTGAAAAATAGGTTGATCTTGCGTTTGGGTAACAACCAATAATAAGCCACTATTTACGTCTCAATGTAGACGTCGTCAGCTAGATCATTTCGCTCACTATTATCCCCCCACCCTGGGTACGGACTAGGTTGTGACCTAGAATCGAACTCACCTCTACCTTTATGTCAAGTTACTCCAATATTCCGGAGACAACCTCATTTATGTTTTATTGTATTATGGACAAACGTTTACAAAATCATAAAAAGTCAAAATAAATGTTGAAGATATTGTACGTTACCTATTTCGAAATTCGCTCATCGCTCAATGAAAACCGGTATAGTGTACGACATGTTATGGCCTACTGTATTTACAGCCTGTATTGGTAAGTACAACTCAATACAGACTGAATCGAGAAGGGTGGAATAGTAGTCATGATAATCCTCGTTTTTCTGTTCTCAACAGCTTCCCACTCCCGTGTATAACGTTCGCTCAGTATGGACAATGGTTTAGGTACCCTCTATTCACCCATAACAGGGCCGATAACTCTCACCTGACCCTCAGTGACCGGCTGTTTGATACGGTCGACCAACATTTAAAGCCCAACAATAAGCTGCTCCGAGGGCATAACGCTTTACGGCCTACTGCAAAACTGCCTACCCATTTCACTGAAGTACCAACAACTATAGTTACCTTTCGACTATACGACGGAAAATATGTACGGTGCGTATCATCCACGATAAATTCCGAACAACAGCAAGGCATGAAAATGTGGATCACAACAACCGCCCTGGTGTAGGCACCAAAATGATTAAAACACGTTATGAGAAAATTTTTCATTTAATGCTCCAATCCCACCCTGGTTCGCGAGGATCGGATTTACCTACCTTATACAAGTCTAATAAACGTGGATTCGGGAAAACAGTGTGTACTGGAGCGAATTTTATGTGTTTAACCATTCCGAAAACACACCGAAAATTGAAACTATGTATTGGAGTAGGAATGTTAGAAGTCAATCAAAAAATAATTTATATAAAACATGTGTTGCTCGTCCGCCTAGAACGAATTCCATATTTTGTAATATAAGAATCAAACTGTTCAAAAAACAACCTGCACGAGTGTAAGGGGGCCATTCTCCGAATACATGTATGGTGTTGGGCATCCCAAAATCAGTATGGAGTCTTAAATAATTTAATTTTATCCAATGGCTAATAGATAACTTCAGCTTGTTGTTCAAAATTCAATTTAAAATTCTTCTTTTTTCTTCTTGACATGCGCCTTCCAGCGCAATTTCGCATCCAGGGTCATGCCCATGTACATCATTGGCATCATTGGCGTGCGGTATAAGTCTTACCGTTAAGATGAAGTGGGAAATAGTCGAGCTTACGATTGGTAAAGTCGGCATGAACTGATTTCGCTTCATGCATCTTAATCCTCCAGTTTGATGTCTAGTCTTGGAGTTTCAGTAGCAACTCAAGTACATGATCTCTTGGATCTTAAGAATTCTTAAGGAATTCCCAGTAAGATTTTGAAGGCGGTCTTCGTGCCGGTTGCGTATTTTAGAATACTAACAAGGACATCGTCTTAGTGAGGTTTTGGATAACCTCCCGGCTCCGAACACGATACTACCAGGAGGTTGATGGTTTCAAGTCGAATATACAGGATTTTCCAGCACTGGACTCATTAAAAATCCAAAATACAACATACTAATGACTCAAATGCTCCCGTTTGATACAAATATCATGTTTCATCAATCGGAAACCGGTTGGATGCTCATAAGGGCATCAAAGCCTGAGAATGACATCGAATGAGGTGGGTCACAACGAAGGGTAAAACAATGAGAAGGGATGGTTTTTAGATCGCGCCCTGGATTCTCCTTACCGAAACGATTCCCTTTGTCACCTTTCAATGGTTTTTTAGACCGCCAATCCAACTTTTGTTCTTACATCCGGTTCACAAGGTACGATCAAATCAAAACAAACCAAACGGCTCTTGGTAGCAGGAGCAAAGTGTTCAAAATAATGACATTGAAGAGTAAAATAACGTGTAAGAGATACGAACGTAGAAACGAATTAGGTTCAGTTGTTCGATGAAGGACACCAAAAAACGAGAAGGAATCTTTTGGTTTATTATCTTCGATAATGAACCATTGGAATCGCCCAAAGAAAAAAAAATTTTAACCCCCCCTCAAAATTTGTTGGTTTACGTTTCAAGATACGTAGATTCAGAAAATCGAATAAAAAAAAATCCGTCCGTCCGCCGTACGCCGTACGCCGTACGCCGTACGCCGTACGCCGTACGCCGTCCGCCGTCCGCCGTCCGCCGTCCGCCGTCCGAGGCACTTTGCCCAGTTAGCGTTGAGTTAAAATTACGAAATTTGGTTTCTGGGTTTGGACCAGCCCCACAATGATCCACGAAACTTTTCATAACCCTAGGTCAAGGGGAAGGGGTTCAAAACGAATTTTGAAATTTTGTAAATTCCATATCTCGAAAAATTCATATAGAACGGTATGTTTTTTATTTCATATTTAGATAGAGTTTGTTCCGTAGAATTTTTTAAGACCATCCGCAGCTTTGTACGACCAGCCGTTCGTTCACAATGACGGCTCAAAGATTGTGCCTCACAACCCGATCGTGAATCAAACTGTTGAAATACGGGTCCATTTTCATACTAACAAGCTCTTTGGAACATCATATGGCTTAAGTGATGTCGAGTTTGTTGTTCTGAGGTGCGTTTCGTGCTACGGAAATGAAGGTAATTTCGAATGTTTGTTGGTAGGTACTTCTTTTATAGAAAAATTATTACCGACGTAGTATTAAAAACCCCAGAATTATATCGTATTAATTAATCATAATTAACAATTATTATTACTAATAATGAATACGAATTATTAATACCTAACAATAAATTATAATAATTTTCACTAGGTACTTGATGAAATTGTTAATAATTAGTGATAATTGACAATAATAATTAATCTAACATTTAGGATCTAGACATTTAGACCTAGTGATCTAGACAGAAGGGTGATCTGTACAAAGAAGATAATGAACCGTTGTGTCAAGAATTTGCAGAGTTTTTAATAATTGTAACACTTGTTGTATGAACAGGGTTTTATATGAGATTACTGGTTGGCAGCTGATGCCAACGGTATATGCAGGCTGCCAAAAAATTACTAAATTACTTAATACCAATTATTAAATATTACCTACAGAATAAAATATATAAGAAAAAAATCAAAAGGACAAGACTAGTTGAAAATTTGTCTATTTCCACACAAATATGAGCGGTTTGACAAAAAGACCGGTTTGTTTTGTTACTGACGATGTTTAATCACCGAAACCGGTGTAACACTGTTCTCGTATTTGAGTGGAAATAGACAATTTTTCAACTACTCTTGTCGTTTTACATCAAAATTTTTGACGGCGGTTTCCACGATTTTGTCACTACATTGTCCAATTTCACAGTAACGGTTAGCAGTGAAACTCGTGAAAATTACAACATAGGTGGAAATAACGGATTAGCCGTATGGAGGTTAAAAAAACCCGAGTCGTTCTCACGGTGAAGTTTTCCTCTACTATGATAAACGACGACATTCGTAGCAGCTACGTTAACGTATTTCACAGTAACCACTAATTTGTAACTGTGGTACGCTACTTCACTCATCCGTAGTTTCTTCAACGACAGCGTGATCGATGGAAATAGTGGAACGAAAGAAACCGGATTGAACTATCGTAAATAAAAGACATATCGTGCCGAACCAATTTCGGTGAATTCTTCCAACTCTTTTCCCGCCTGTCAGACCTGAGCGGTTGTCAGAGGATGGTTTTCTTTATACACACGGAAACCCCCGTGCGTGGCACATTTCGCTCATCTTTCGAACAACCCTTATTTCCTTCCGTATAGTTTATCACCTTTTTTACCGTAATACGAGTGGATACTGCTTCCGTCAGCTCAACCATCTTTTGTCGAATGGTGCAGAGTAAGGAGAAAGCAGCACAAAGTAGGTAGCGTCACTATTTCAAATTCCATATTGTACACTGCAATGCATTTGTTGCTCCCAATTTAAATACTGCCACCGATTCTGCACACCTTCACTAATTGCTCACACCCTTGTTGTGTTATATTAGAAAGCTACACTGCCCACCCTCTTGGCAGTCGTTGTGACCACTCATTTTGGTCGTCTGACATATATCCTATATCGGCAAAAATTAGCACCACCTATTTTTTAATTGACTTTTGATGTGGAAACAGGAAAATGTCTTGCCGAGCTGCTTTCTGCAACATTTACCAGTTGTGTCCTCAAAACCTGCTGCTCATTTGTCAAGGTTTTTCTTTATATGAACCGAAACTTGACGAAATTGCTTCTAAATGGCGAGTCAAACCAGGGCTGTGAGGAACGACTCCCTCGCCCTTTCACCTGGTGGGGAAGGGCCGTTTCCTTGAGGGCCGAATACCCTTTTCCAAGTCGTAAATAGTTGAAGCAATAGCCGCCACTTGGGTCAGACGCGGAAAATTGTTCCAATGGGCCACTATTCTTCGTTAGCTTCTTCGCCTGGAAAACCTATAAGTCCCATAAACCTTCTATAGACCGTCTTCTGTTCATTTAGTTTCACAATTCAGGTCGACGTTTGAACACTGCTCGATCGGAATTGACAGAAAAGATGATGCGAGAATGACGTCATTGAAACGATGGGTTGGTATCGATTGTGGTAGTCAGCAGAGGTGGAAAATCGATAGGAAGACACCGGTGATATCAATACCGAATAGGAAAGCACTGGACGAAAACCGTATTGAATTAGGGATTTGGTAAATCGACTAAGATGAAAATTCACGATGAGGAAGTGTGGACGCTGGAGGATTGGGCTGGATACTCCCGGTACCTTATCCCATTTCTGGGCTGCCAGTGTTGAGAACACCACAATTTGGAGTTGGACAATGTAAATAATAGGTAAACCTGAACCACTATGCACCCACATTGTGATGCAATTTATTAATTTTCATTTCTTAACTTTGAATATATTCTCAATAAAGAAGTTAAAGGAAGAGATTCTTTCCATTACAATGAAGTCCGTGATGAATAATTTATCATTAAGGTGCATAATTATTTTATCTATAATGTGTATAAATAAATTACCTTTAGGTCAGGAAAAGAATTGGAAAACTAAACAGACCATCACTGAGTTAGTTTTTTACCCTCTTTTACTCAGAGATTACCATATAATGGTAACTGAACGAATACACCATATTTTACATCATTATTCCAATGATTTCGAATAGGATATATGACTCATTGTTCGAGTAGCTGTGGGGCCCACATGAATATTGTACACGACGCTATAAATACGCTATAAATACGCCCTTTCGGTAATTTTACTGAGGGGTTTATGTTTTTTAAAACATTGCAAATAACAATACTCAGGTTAACCTCAAATAAAATGTAAAAAAAAACAACAACCACATCAGCTAAGTTTGATATTTCACAGTACTTTTATTGAAAGAGCGACGAACGTAGTAGTCAATATGTTCAGCGTTTTTGTTAGGTTCACTTCCCATTAGTCAGTTCAATTGAACGTCTCATTCGTTCAGATTTTGTATTTGATCGTCTGTGTTCTTGATCTCGTCCTGAATTTCTTGTAGAAATTGCAGAGTCCTGCTGGAATCGGGTGTGAGAGATATATTGACGGGGTCCTCGGGGTTATTTCATCAGTACCACAAGTGATTAACTGCAAATCTGTATTTCAGTGTCGTAACGACATCACTTTCCTCACACTCCGATTCACTGAAACTCCAGAAGAATCTGCGTCTCACGCCTTTTCGCAACTTCGTTGCTTTCAATTTCCTTCGTTTGACCTCTTTCCGGTCACATTAGTATTAGCGAATTTTTAAAAGAAAAGAAAGTAATAATTATTGTTCTCGGTCTAAAATATTTGAAACTCAAATTTCCGAAAAATGTTCATACCAACGGTTTTCGTCTATCTCTAATTTTTCCACCATCTAAAGCCCAGTTTTGTAATGTGTCGTAGATTTAAAATATCGTCGGGTTTTTTTGCGTTATAACCAAATTATTTTATTCAGCAACACGAATTCAGAATGAAGAGAAAACCCGACATCCGGACTCCACCCGTCGCATTATTGCGACCCATAGCGTTATTTCGTTATCTTTCGCGTGGGCGCTGACGTTCGAAACTGCAACCGCCCTTTTCCATTCTTCACGTCGGCAACCCTCGTCCGGGAGTATTCAGACGATCTGTTGTGACAGGCCCAACTTCCACCTTTCACTTCCTCTTCGCCTGTTTGTCCCTGCGAAACGTGAATTATTTGGTTGTACATAGAACTCATAAATCACGGGTCGAGTCGATAACTGCGAATATTTCCGCGTGGCTCTTCATGCGAAATATTTCTCTTCATAGCGAGAGCAATCGTCATAATTCCTACTTCAATTTTTTTTAACCCTCCAGCGCCCAAAAGGGACCTACCGTTAAAATTTGAAAGAGAAAGAGGGAGAGAGATTTTTATTTGCCGTCACAAACATTGATTGTATGACAATGGTGAATAAATATAACAATAATTTTTAAATAAATAAATGCAAGCTAGAGTACTGGTAGAGTACTGGTACTCAAGCTGAGAGGAGCGCTGCTTCCACTGAATGACGTACTTACCTGAGGTCCGAAAGCCCACGGAGGATTTGCTCTTTGTGCAATCGGAACACAAACGAGGATGTCCTACATTTCTTTGGAGGCTGCCCAGTGCTGGGGGAATTCAGGCTGCATTCTTTTGGGGATGTGGTTTTGACCATGGAAAAAATGGTCTATTTGCTGAACCATGGTGAGCACTGGTTGGGGGTGGGACAGTTTGGCCGTCAGGCGTGGAGGTACCGAAATTCCCTGGTTTCTGAATTCAATTGGTGAAGTGAATTACCTACTGAATAAGATTGCCCATTTCTGCTTTGTGTTCAACTCCAAAGTTCATTTTCTGAAAATTTAAATTTAAAAAATCAAAAATTGTAGCCCAGGTTGCCCCGGCAGACGGATGAAAAATCCATGCCGTATCATGTTTTTTTGTGTGTTGTGTGTATATACGTATATGGGACCTGCATACCGACTTGTATTTGATTTACACAATAGTGATTAATTATTTATTCATAATAAACATGTTTTCTTCTTCTTCTTCTTCTACTGGTATAAATATCCTCTGCTGACATAATGATAACTTAAAGCTAATAGATAAAACGATTAAAACAAGGAACTATGAACCTCTCCTCACTAAAGGCTTACTATTTATTTGAGATCTATATTGGTAATGGGGTGAAATTATGTAAGTTGGTCTTTAAATGAAGCATTTATTTACTTTTCACGACTTTTGTTGCTGCTGATTATCAATGCACCCTGTAGGGTGCATTGAGCTTTCACATCACTAACAATTACTAGTTGAAAACTGGAAACTGGGAATGCTTACCAAAAACTGAAATACGGAATAGTTTTGGTATCCAACAATCAAATTGAAATATCGTGGTCATACCAGCAATGGATGTGTAGATCAATGATGAATCTCGTGTTCTTGTGGCAATCGTTACATCTTCTTAGCTTGCAGGGAACTTTCGTGCTTTCTATAGACTCCCCTTGATTCCTCCTCTTCTGTCGAGGGATTGAAGACAAACTTTGTGATTTCTTTGCTGGGACTCCATAGGTGTACAAGTAATGCTGAACTATACCCCTCCTGAATTCGCAGTTTGTGATTGCCACCCTTACAGCATTTCCAAACAGAACTAGTGGATACCACCATTATTCCCTTTGTGACTGCCCCTCAACGATCCAACGATTTCGGCAAATCGGTCGACGCCGCCCCTGAGACGGTTGTATCACATTATTAGCTGGGGCAATCAACTGTAGGTAATTTTCTTTGTCTTTTTGTCAACCGAACCAATGCTCTCAACCTTATGGAGTTTGGTGCCACCGTTGCTACTGTCATTCCATCTGAATACACAAATCGTCAAGGTTTCTTGAAGATATCGTGCCTCTCACAGTCTTTTTCATGTTTGGTATCAGGGTCCCAGGGCACTTTTCCATAAGATTTTCCTTGATGGTCCCAGTGCATCCAAAGTGTTCCTCAGTCATGAGATGAATCAGAATCAACCCAATGATGTCGATATATAAATTGCAGGGTCTTTTTTGAGTCGGTAGTCTTGATACAAGCCATCACATTAATTTTAGTAACATTCAAACCAAAAATCAAACCAGCAAAACTACTAAAACACAAAAATACCGAGATGGAAAATGATAAACAGACCGAATCCCTATCAGTTGCTCAAATGACCAATGCACCATACAGGTGACGTCCAATTTTGATCCACTTGTCCTCTCCAAAGCGACTTCTCCACACTGCACCGCTTTAAGGAAAACTTTTATTTGCTTAAATAAGTCAACTGACGGGTGCCTCCTCCTTTTTTTCAGTAGCACCTTTAATAGTAACTTTTGTGCCACAGACACCGTGGCCAAAAGTCCACGATTCGCTTCACCAATACCATACTGGTACGATTTGTCGCTCCGTGTTACGATTCATAATCATCAACAACTAAATCAAGTGAATGTCTAGAGGGTTTGCTAAAGGCGACGACATCCACTTCGTAACGACGCAGGATTCACTTTCCGCCATGCGAAGGATTACGTCGACTTCGATCACATCGCCGCGACCTTTTCAACGTCATGTTTTCTATCGGAGGCTTTCACCGAAGAAGTGGAACCGACTTGCGATTAAATTAACTTCAATTTCGCTTTCAATTTGTATCTCAACTTCCCTTGTCTCGTACCATTCTTCACGCGACACTACACCGATTATTTGTGCCAACCCAACTGGTTCAACTAATTTAATAGGTATTGAAATTACTTGGTTAGCGATTTGATATCGTGCGATTGGGTTTATCATCTTCAACACTGGAACATTGAAATCGACTTGAAGGAAAAACTACTTTTGAGTCCACATCATTCCAGATTTCAAGAGAGCTCCAGCTTAATTGGGACTCAAGAGGGCTCCTCGCGCCAAGCAAACCAAATGTCGGCTTCTTTTTCCGATCAAGTTGAAATTTGGTGTGGATCTACTGGGTGTGGATCGTAAAAAGCCCTGAAAGTTTCAAGCCGCTAGGTCTAAAGGGAGGCGAGTTATATAACTTCAAAAACCCTGTTGTTCTTGTTCAGACAGGCAAGGCTACAGCCTCTCCACCTTCAATTGACTTGATATTTTGCACAGAGATTCGTTTCAACTTCGGATAGTGTCTTTCATGAGATTTAATCAATTATCTCAACTCCAAAGAAAAAAATATATATAAAAACAAAAACAGACATTTTAGCCTAATTTTGGCCACTTTGACGAGTGAAGCCTGGAGTGAAGATGTGCAAGCTAGAAGTCCTGGAGTGAAGATGTGCAAGCTGGAAGTCCACGTGGATACATACCTTGCTAAGTGCCACTGTAGGGTAGCTTAATTAGTTTGCTACATATGCTATTTGAAGCTACTATCTTCACAAACACGCTTGTGGGTTATTTTACCTGATTATTCTTGCATATTGCCTCCACAGCCTTTACAACTTCAACAACAAAATGATGTGATACTCCCCAAAAACACTCCGTGTAAAAGTCCTCGCAAATATCACTCCAAAGCAGCCGGAAAAAGTTATGATATCCACTATCCCCCCCTTTCCTCATTAAGCAGCTAAGCATAATGAAGTGCGATGAGGTTGTATAGAAACTAAAGAGATGTCCTAACCACTTACCCGTATCCGTTTCGAAATCTTCCCTTGGTTTTTATTATTAACATCTACGTATTATTATATTAATTGTTTGTTAAAGTAATAGAGAGGAGAGATTTCGAAACGGGTACGGTGCTCGTGATGTAGTTAGGCCATCTCTTTAGTTTCTATACAATCTCATCGCACTTCATAATACAATGTCGGTGCCATGTCATAATATTATTATGTACTCTCTTCATTATGCTTAGCTGCTTAATGAGGAAAAGGGAGGGTGGGGGAAATTGTAGGTATATCACAACTTTTTCCGTTAGCAGTAGAATGATATCTGCGAGAAGAGTTTGGGGGGAATACCTACGTCTTTCTTTGCTGGGTTATGTGAAGGATCCTTACAACTCCGACAAAAAAAGGAAATTCCAGATACGCCCTTTTCGCTTAGGGCGGCGTAGGTACGGCATTGATATACGGCAATGATTTCGAGTGTATGGGACCGTTGGGTGGGTGTAGAGTAGCCACCGTAACTCTTCCAGTGGGCGTTAGGGTCGGAATCCTCCCAATAATGGCCGTTCAGTTCTCACTGAGCGTCCAATAATTATTCGCCGTGAAACGAGCTTTCGATTAATTCCGAGTCACGGCTCCAAGAACCGAAAAAAAAGTCGCAAATTTGCCGTTTAAAGAGCCAAAACGATCTGTAAACCCCCTGAAACATTACTAGTTGCCCACTCAGCACTGGTTGGTATTCTTCTCCTTATAATCGTAAACTAAAACCAATTAAGTTCCTTCGACAATTGAAAAATTAAGTCCCATCGTGAATCACTATTCAAATGTTGTAGTAGGTCAATTAATTAAGAATTAAGAATGAACAAATCGTACGCTCCACCCTCAGCCATCACCAGTTGCGGTTCTGAAATCCATTACACAAGTTTATTAAGTATTCTCTCGATGACAGTAATCAAATCCCCTTAAAAATTTGTCGATTCTCTCCCGCCGTCGCACAATTCCGAATAGCGGAAGCTGCTGAGATCATCCACAGCGTTGAATACTGAATTTTGCCCCCGAGAGTCGGAACGATAAACCGGATTATATTTTCCCCTAAAACGAAACCCTGTTACCCACCGCCGAATCCCTTCGACGAGAGTAGGATTCAATAACATTTTCCTTTATTTTTTACCTGCTCTTGGGGGACAAATCGGATTTCAGGGCGCTTTCCCTGTGAAATCGATGGAGATCGGTGGACGAGTACGAAAATTTATCACTCGCCTGATTATAGATTTTTCTTCACGACCTCCGACGTTAATCGAGGAAGCGGAACCGTCGACTGGAACTCGGAGCTAATTGGGAGTTTAAATTGAACTCATAAATCGAACGCCGGTCGATTCCTTGTGTCGTCTTGAAACGAGAGATTAGATTTTTATTAGTCGTGAAAATATTTCATTATTCAATTTGAGATCAAGGGACATTATTTCAATTATTATTTGGTCATTATTTCAAATGTGTTAGGTCACCTGAGCCTATAAAAATTTTCAACCTGCCGGTTAATATACAGCGAGAAGAGGAATAAGGGAAGATTTTCTAAGGGGTTTGGGCGCCACGTGTCTGTTTTGAGAGCACTAGATAGATGAACCGTGCGTTGCTTAAAAGTGTGTGGTCATGGAAGAACGAATAATAAGTGTGAATAGTGATGTGACCTAAGGTGAGCGAATTAGGATTGGGCAGTTAATTTTTTTCATCGATTGAGGATTAATCGTTTGAAACTCTTGAATAAGATCGATTAATTCCGGTCGATTCGAATTTTCTCCCCATTAAGCGGAACTTTTAATTTACTCCGGAAACAGCAACTAAGTTTAATTCAGTGGTGGCTGGGATATTATTAGTACTCTATTTACTAAATTGATTATTGTCCCTGCCAGAAATGTTATGAATGAAACGGAGGAAACACTAAACTGACTAAAGTAAAAGAAATATTCAAAAACTTATATTTTGATGGAAAAAAGCCTTACATCGAGACTAGCTTGACTAGTACATATTGTGAAGTTGGCAATCTCGAAACCTTAAACCTATAAACATCATACAGACAGGACTGCTTGATAACATGGTAACAACAAACCTGTATATACATTTTGTACACAATCTGATCATGCTGTGCGGAGTTCACCATACAGATCGTCTACTTACTACATTCCTCCTCTTGCCTCCCATACCGCACTACACAAAAATATTGTAGGAACGTAAAACTGACCTCAGTAAAACAAAAATAATAAAAATATAATATTTTCATCAGAAAACAAATTGAACTTAGAAAGTGCACAGCACAAATAAACCAATGGGTCAATGCTTTAACCACGTTTACTCTTACTATTTATTCAAATCTTAGTGCCTAGCTGAAAACCGACCAATCTGTCTAATTTGCGTGAAGGAATTGTTCGATTAATCGAATAATCTTTAATCGGGTTTTTTACAGTTCGGCCCAATACATTTCTGTATCTTACACTACTCCTGTCCCCAATACATTCCTGTCTCCTGTCTCTTACACTACTCAAACTTTATTATTTACTATTCGTACTGCCTGTCTGGTGGCGGAGGAATATCGCCGTGAAAATCCGCTTTTGATGAGAAAATGACCTCGTAAAAAACTCTCCGAAGTCTCGACTTCCCTATTTCACGCCGACGATCCAATTCAAGTTGAAATGAAAGGCCCATTTCCCTGATGGAAGAGACAACTATCGCCGCAGCCCTTTTATCTTTTCCTTCGGATCGATGAATACCTGTGATGAATACCGGAAGCAGTTGCAGTTGAACGGATCATTAGGCGATTAAACGTCGTGACCCAGAAATTCGATTAGGCCGCTTTTCAACTGATGAGAAATCGTTCAGACTGGAGAAGTCACCGGAATATTTCACTGTTTCCGGTGCTCTACGTGGCTGAGCAGTCTAGCGCGGGAGGTTCCGGGTTCGATTCCCAAGTTGGTTACGAGGTATAGTAGGTCTGGGAGGCCTTGATGCATTGAGTTAATTGAGATAATTGAGTTAGTTATTAAAATTCAGTTGATATTTGAATTTTCACTAAGTTATGTAGAAAAGTATGTACGTGATATGTTTGGAATCTAGGGACGTGGGAGCCCTCCCGCCAAGAAACCGAAGCCCTGAAATAGCGACTGAGACACTGATTACTCCACGGAACAACAAGTTGGGGTTTTCACCCCCCCCCCCCCCCCCCCCACGTAGCTCGGGTCCCCTGGGAAGCTCCAATTCAGGCTTGTTCACCTGGCAAAAATCTACCGCCAACAGCATTGAAAGAAGCGAAAAGCTCCCTGCAGGTGCAACAGAGGAAACATTAGGTGAAACCGAGGGGGACTGAGGGTGAAAGGGGGGTTGTGGGGAGAAGACAAGGGAACAGGAAAACATTGGTGGTAGAGGTTAAAGGTGGGAGGATCAGGTTTCTATATGCACTCTCGACCGCGAGGTGCGAAGCACCGAGCATCCTATATACGTTGCTGGCCGGTAAAATGAGTATGATCCCTTTTTGCGGCTGAGGAGGTTTTTTGGCAGGCTAGTTTTTACAACAGAGTTGTTTTTCGGGGTATTATAATGATGTGACTAAATTTCTGTTGCAGCTTTTCGATTTCTTCAACGCTTTGCTGACGCATATCCCAACCAATGCTCCGCATTGTAAGCCAATAGCAAGCGATGCGACATCCAAATCTTCCTCAACAGGTAATTCCGTCAATCTTAGTAATTTCTGTCAGATTATGACGTGAATGCACGTGTGGGCCTTGTGCATGTATTGGTCAAATAATAAGGGAACTGAATATGAAGGTCTCTGGACTACTAAATGATATTTAGAGAGGATTACAATTAACCCTGAGACCTGAAAAGGGGGCGAGGATGAATGGGAAGCTAGCGGCAAAGTACTGGGACTTGACCACTTTGCATGCAAATCAAAGATTATTCAAGTTAATCCCGCTTCTACCACTCGACTCCCGTCACCCTCCCGGCTTATCTAAACTCATAGTTTAGGTCGGAGGGGGTTTGCCGAATTCCAAGGTCGTTAATTTCCGTCGAAGTTAATTTTCATCGATGCATAGTAATTGGCCGGCGGGGGTTTTCAAAAGGGGTTCGAGCCGAGGCCCAACATATTCTTCCGAAGTTCATTAATCCGCGGATTACGGAGTTACACCGATGGTATCGGTAAATCATGATCCAAGACCGGGGAAGTTGAAAATATTTCATGTGGAGCTCAACTCAATGGGTACGGAATATCGTATGTTTGCCTCGATTTTCTTCATATGAATTATAAATTATCTCCAATTAGTTTGTGTTGATACAATACGTGGGTCTCTCTTTATAATGTCGAGAGCGTGCGGAGAGAAAAATAAGTCACTTATATAAGGTGTAGTTGGCGTTACTCGTACGTATCAGTGGAAGGTAGGGATCAATAATTTAGAGATCGAACTGAATGAAGCCAATAATCTATATCGAATGTGACTTTTGAATAACGTAGGTGTTATTTCACGTAGAAGCTTGTTGTTTGCAGCACAGAAGAAGGTCAAGTTTTCCGATAAGGGTCAATTTGAAAGAGACAAATATGCCAGTAAAGGGAACTGAGCCAGGAGCCACTAAGAGTTAATGGATGGAAATCATAATGTATACTCTGGCGCAGTATTCAAACGACCTATAATAATCCACAGAGGACAAGGTCTGCAAATAATTGCCCTTATTTCTTCCGCCTACAAGCGTAATGTAGCTTGCCAATTTCCATACAGGAAGTGATCCGCTGTATTTCGATCTGGTCCGCAGCCAAGCTGTATCCCGCTCGGTCAGCGGTCAGAAATCACTTCTCTCCCCACGACCTCCCAACCCAGTGTGTGTACTGGCAGAATCAATCACCAGAGAAAGATGGGATATCTAAACCGTACTGTGGGAGGGTTTCGCAAATATCCCATTTCATCCTTCACAATATATTCAATCGGCTGTCCCTTCCTGTGAGATACGATCTTTTGGGGAGGTCCGTCGACCTTGCTGAAGGCAAAAAAAAAAAAAAAAATGATATAACCGAGTAAAAGTCATCGGAATTTTCAATAGAAAGCTCTAATAAGTAGATTCATATATCTATCCAAGAGATTAGGTTTACTACTATATTTGGTAAGTAGGGTAAAAAGAGATCTCCAACACAGGGGTCACCCAGCAAGACTTGTACTACTAACCCGCATGACAAATTCATCCTATGACGGGGGATAACCCGCACGATCGTCACTTTTCCGTATATCGTGTATGTCCATAGACGATTCCATGATTCGATCTAATAACCTAATCAGCAGTAGGCAGGATATTTATTGATATTTCTTAGATATTTGATTGATCCAAGTAGACCCTCTAATTTGATGTGTTTGATTCAACTTTTGTACGCCTTGAATAAATTTGCAACCTAAACTTTTATGAGAATGTCGACACCAGCCAATACCTTGCACTGGTTCGATTTGGGCACCTGCCACTTTATACAACGTTTAGAGCGCAAAATTGGCGTAATGTTGGTACCTAGAAGTGAACTAATATACAAGACATCCCACGAAGTGCTGAAGGATTCCTGAACTGATCTATATCACGTTACTAATAAAATGTTGTAAGTAACCGATTCGTTCTATGATTGGAACATTACACGGAAAAGTGACGGTTGTGCGCGATTCACCCCTTTAAATGCAGAGTTTGTCGTTCGGGTGAGCATCACAAGTCGTTACAGTTTGACGGTGGCTAATGGCGCTTATGGAATATTTTCTGTAGGAGCTAGCGTTTTTGATGACGCCAAGGGAAATGGAAGGAGTACAAGATGTGATCGGTTATTTAAATCGAATACAAGAAAAAAATCTGTTTGAAGTCGCTCGTTTCAAAGAGGGCGTTAAAACTGACGAGGGGGAAGCGAAGCATAATATTTTTCGTGGTCAAGTGGCGGTTGGATGTGCACTTCAACTTTCTCGCAAGATCGTTGAAGGGGTCGTTCAAAAGAGTGACGGTTTTTCGAAGCTCCGGGGGTAGAAAATTCAGCGAATAGGGTCGGCCATAACTTAGCATCGAGGTTCAGCAAAATCAATACTGGTTCAGGATGAGGGTTTTCGGCGTTTTCCCATTCTGTCTCTATTCGTCATAATGTTCTGAACACAGTTGGTATCTCTAAATTTTCCCTTACATACACTGATTTGATGTTCATACATAAAAAGTGTACCTATGCGGCATTTGTCTTCCATCATCACAAAGCATCATAATCTTGTCAAAGTATCCAAGAAATATAGCTGTGCGTTATTCGTGATCTGACTAGTTCTCAGATAATATTATTTCACAAAAGGTTAGACAATTTTTATTAAAATGTATAAAAATCAAACTTGTAGCAAATGTAATTATTCATCTAGTACTGAAGAATATTTTCACTGCAACGCACCGTTTTCGAGTTAGAAGTGAAAAACTGAAAAATAGAAGCTTTAAAGTCCCCCCCCCCCCCATCACCCCGCAGCATCGTTATTTGGAAGGGACTTAATGTTTTCTCGTTCAGGGGACGCTCTCCTACAAATTCCTGAAAAATTGGAACTAGTATTTTTAGTTCCTCTATTTCTCCTACTTTGACTATAAATCAGTTAATAATGTCCTTCATAATGAGAAAAAAATCAGTCATGCAGCATGGCTATAAGAGCAAATTTTCGAAGAAACACCTCAGTTTATAGATTTTTACATAGCTTCAAACCATATCCTAGTTTTCTTCTAAAATTCGCTAGAAATTACGAAACGACGTTTTAAAGTTGGAAATAGGTCCAGGGGGCAAGTAGGCACAAGCAACGGACGGTTTTTTTTTGTTTTTTTTTGAGATTTTACTCGAGTACCTAAGTAGGTACTTGTCTCGAAACTCGAGTGGTTGAGTGGTGAAAATATACTGTTACAAGCAAATTTCCACGGTTCATTATCAAACTAATAAACGAAACCCCGGCGTCGCTAATGGAACGTTAATTTAAAAACCGCCTTTCCCGTTATCGAGAAATAAGTGACTGGTGCAGGAGGCGGTCGAGGAAACCGTCACATACGCGAGGATCCGTCGTCATCCCGCATAAGTATGCAAATCACAGTCGCGGGCCGGATCCCAAGTCCCGGTTTCTAATGGGATTTGCCTCTACGTCAAACTGGGGATAATCTCTGAAAGGCTTCCGATACGTTGGATATTGGATGCGGGAGTGGCTTTGTCGGTGATATTGAAACAACTCCTGTACAATCTCAAGAGCTCCATGTTTGTATAGGCATTGAGTTACGAGTTCCATTTGTGATTGGAAAAAATGATAATAACTGAAACAGTACTACATTACTACAACATTCCTACATTAGGACGGCAATATAACGTTAGTGCTATATCAAAAAGGCTGTTTGAGTTCTTGAATATGTTTCAAAAACATGGATGTATTCGACAAAAAACATCGAAACAAAGACATTAAAATGTTTAATCCTGATTTTTTACTATGAAGCCCTCAGTTGTTTCGTGTGTAAATCATTAAAGCATACCTAGTGGGCATTTATTAATTTCTTTTGTCTGTGGGTGCCAGGTAGTAAGGCGTTGGCAACACTGGTTTCAGTTTCAACTGAAAAAACCTTCAACATTTCATTTTATTCACTTAATGGGTAAATTAATGATTTTTTAATGATTATTACAATTATATTGTTACTTCCCTCGAATAATTTACTAACAAATAAAAATATAGATATATTGATTTTTTTGTTGAATGTTACAAAACATCGATGTTTTTTGGCGATATATTGGTAGTATCGATGTTGTGGACTTTTGACGTCCCAATTCTAGTTGACACCCTCCCAGTAACGACAACCTTCTGATCGTGCAGATGAAATTCATTCATTTTTTTATTGTGTCAATTACATTAAATTTTATTGCATCATCGTCAGTTTGTAGTCGCGCACTAAGATGTAATGGACTTTGATTTAATTGAAGGATTGACGTATAGGTGATATAATAACGATCGTCTGAAAAGATGTTTTTAAAATTTTTATATTAATTTATATTGAAAAAATAACCCCCCCCCCCCCCCCCCCCCGTTCTTACTTCCAGATACCACTGTAGAAACGAGGTATGAGGACGAATCGCCGAGCGAAGCGAGCTCGCCGACTTCTCGGACTGAAAGTAACTACAAGGGGATTCATTTGAGTTTCCCGATGCAGCGCAAAGATCTCGACAACCTGATAGAATCATTCAGGAGAAAGAAGGTAATTTACCATACTATTTTATTATAAATAAGCAGTGAAGGACTGTATCAATACTGTACATTAATTGTACGATAATTACTATCGGTATGTATTCAATTTGTAAAATATCCAGATTTCGAATAGAATTGTTTAGTTATTCCGAAGTATAGTTATTCCGAAGTATAGTTATTCCGATGTTTAGTTATTCTTTGAACGAAACATCTGAGATCTGAGCTGGAACAGGTCAACTCAGACTACCTAGTTTGTATTCAAGATACTTGACGGTTCCTTGACGGTTCCCCGTTTCTAACTGCATAATAATAATTCATCTCTGTAGAATCCAAGATGAAGCTTGTGAAAACGTTTTTTGGGCCTGTCTGGTTCATGAGGGTTGTCTTGATATGCGATCTGAGTGCATGTTTCTGGTCTAATATTATTGTGTTCTGGATTATTTCGTTAACAAGAACATTTTGAATCTCTGTTTCGTTCCAAAAAATAGTTTACCCTTGAAATGTATAGCCCTGCTCCTCTGACGCTGCTATAGTTACAATAATTCAACGATAAAAAAGACTGAAAAACAAACAGTCATGCAGCATGGCTATAAGAACGAATTTTCGAAGAAACAACTGGTTGGATGTAAAAAGGTTTAACAAATTTTTTATTTGTGTTTATTATCAGTGTTTATAGATTTTTCAACGCTGAACACAATGATGAAGTCATAATTGCAATATCTCATTCGATTATCGGATTAGAGCAGATGAACCATGAAAGCATCTCAAGTAACAACCGCGTTTCTTCATCTTCAAAGTGCTCCAGTTTGAGAACGGAATAAGGTATCGCAAATCTGACTTCACCATCATGTTCAGCGTAAAACCCCCTTTAGATTGAGGTGTCACTTGTCAGACTGTTTCATTTTGGGAATTTGGGGGTAATTTTTCCCCCCTAAAACTCACCAACCTCCCTCCCCCCACCCCTTAGAGTGGGCCAATTCTGCCTATCTACATCTACAAACATAACCCTAGAGTGCCAATACTGATTTTTTCGTACAAATTTGAACTTTTTATTTCAATTCTATCGACTGGAATGGCAAATACATAATAAATATACACTATAAATATATATATAAATTTTGTGTCTTTGGCAGTGAATTCAGGATGGTCTGAAACGGATTTTGGAATGAAAATCTTTCGGAAATTCGAGTTTTAAACATTTTTGACCAAGAACAATAGCCTCCTTTTCTTCGAAAATTCCTAAAAGGACTAATATGAACAGACGACATGATGTGTGAAGTCGTTATCTGTACAGACAAAGAGGTCCTGCTATAGTAAATCTTGAGGGATCTGACCCAGTTCACAATCCACCGGGCCCTTCGCTCAGATCACATATCGGTATACAAAATCACCTGTTTAATTATGATTCCGTGCATTTGTAGAGTTTTTCGTGGTTCGATTGGTTCAGATGGCTTATTGGACAAGGCGTACAAGACGTGAGCTTTGCGTGGTGTTGACGTGTTATTCCGTTGTTGTCTCGTCGTTTCACTTAACAAGTTGTAGCGATTTTTCTTAATAAAGTTGATTATTCTATGAAAACGTTGAGCATGATGTTCTTCAATTTTTTTTCCAACCCACCAGTTATGTGTATGTAAGGCAGCGACCTTAGCCCCTCTCACACGACTTAGTTCAGGACACAATTTTCGACCCCTTACAGCCAATTCATTCCTTCCTTCAGATCATGCTGTTGAAGTGTAATGTTATAATTGACCCTCGTTCTTCCAGTTGTTAATTAAGTTTGCCTCTGTCCTCCGTACATAATTCGTGGTTGTGTGTTAGTTTTGAAACGTCTCCATATCGAATGCTTTAGTTCTGTACTCTCGATATTCCTCATGCCGTTGATATAATTTATAGGTATGTTAAGGATACCACAACCTTTTAATTGATTGCTCTAATAAAGATTACTTTGATTTCTTAAATCTGTGGGATTCCTCTTTAATTTTCTTTCGTCAAACAATTGAAACAATTTTTTTCCATTTATAGTACATTCACTTCTAGCCAATGTCTCGTCAAGATGAGATTTAATAGAGTGTGACCAAGATGACTTATAAATTCATATTACTTTCGAGTGAAAATCGAGAGTAAAATTTTGGTGCATCATGAAACAATCTTTGTATTGCAGCAACACCGTCTTCACGCCAAATACGTCGCAGGCATTTTGAAAAATGCAGCCCTTCACCTTAAAAACCTTCCGAATCTGAACCAAGTGAGCACGGCCATTTCGAAGCAGGTGACGATCTGCGGGGATCTGCACGGGAAATTGGACGACCTCTTGGTGATATTCCATAAAGTGAGTGTTCAACTTGTTGGAATTTTAAGGAATTCATGTAATCGTTTTTTGGTTACATGTCACGTTGAAAGCAGAGTTTTCTTTTGAAATGGAGGGTTTTTAATTCGCACCTGTTGAATGGTTTCAAATTGGGACGATGAAACATACTCGACATTCAAACCGAGTTGGAAAACCTCTTAGAAGCTGGTCATCTGATGGGGCAATGGAGCCTCCCATTTACTACATAATATACCTATTACATATAAGGAAAACCATCTGGGGGTTCATTTTCGATCATTTTCGATGTGAAAGTTTTGAATTAAAATGTCGATAAATTCGAAAAAATCAAAATTCGAAAGAAGAACGTAAAAACCCGAAAATATTGATTTTTTATTCTAATAGAGTAATTCAATTTTTCATTTCTATTTGAATCGAGTTATTTGGGATGAAATATTATTTGAATATTATTTGGGTTGAAATGGGCCTTCGACTAGACTAATGTTCGATTCGAAAACGTCGGAAAATGTTTATTTTTGATTTGATTAGAGTAATTCAACTGAGTGAGAATGGGAGAAAAAGAAAATCGAATCCAGAAAAGTGAGAAAAATCTAAATTTGACATGATAACGTTTATTTGTATTCGACTCGACATGGTCATTTAGGGTGAAATGGATCTTCGAGAAGGTCCCAAATCACCTCAAAAACGTCAGAACTGTCGAAAAAAGGAGATTTCTATTTGAATCGAGGTATATAATAATATTATGGGATGAAACACGTCGATAAAAGTTGATTTTCGATTTGAATAGAGTTATTCAATTGACTGAGAATAACTCATCGGACAAGTCGGAATTCAACTCGAAAACGTATGAGGCCTTCACTAAGCTAGTTACCGAGTGGGGCTCATTGTACCAACTTCGTCTCACTTTATAATTTCATTTCTCAATAATATTATACCTACTCGTAGAATTCTTTGCTCTTTGACTTAACTTGACTCAAATCTTTTAACTTAATTGATCATTTCTCTTCAAAATCCTCAGAATATTTGACTATTTGTGTAGGTGGTAATGGCATAATCATAGCACCTCCTCCAGTATAATGGCTAATTGAACTCATTTTCGTAATAATATTGATTGAGTAGTTTACACTGATTTATTCATTCATGTGATGTTCGTTTTGACAGAACGGTCTTCCATCGGCGGAAAACCCTTACGTTTTCAACGGAGACTTCGTGGACCGAGGGAGAAAAGGGATGGAAGTTTTTCTCCTCCTCCTCACTTGTCTTCTTGTCTTCCCGGACGGCGTGTTCCTGAATAGAGGGAACCACGAGGATCACGTCATGAATACGAGGTTCGCTCGAATTTTCATTATCACGTCAACTTGATCAGTTTTAATAATAAGTCAACTTCTGTATTCAATATTCGTGGAAATGACACTGAGTGAGGAGGCTGAGCGCATAGAACGCAATAGGAGCATTACGTTTCGAGCGGCTGAATTCGACATTTTGTTCGAAGACCCTTTCCTAAAATACTATTTCTTGTTTATCCCCGTATTTAAAACTTTTTTGCGTTACTTTTATTATGTTGGCGGCATTTTACAAGACTGTTATCTAAACAACAACAACAAAAAAACCTGCCTTCAGGAGTGAACAGAAACAGAACATCTATTTCGTCAGCAGGGAGGGTTTTAGAATCAAAAGCTGTTAAAAACCCACCACAATTCCAAATCCCGATATTTGGAATAAGTTATCCCGTTCAATAGTGAAATTGTTGGATTATTGCAAAGATATTCTTTGATTTTATTGCTTTTAAACAATTTTGAAATTTCAATTCAAGTTAGAACAAAGTTTTTTCTTCGTTTTTCCTGCATAGATAAATCACGCATGCAGCAGGTTTTTTAAAAATATATTTATTTGGCAATTTACAATACACAAAAAAGATGCGAACAATTTGAAAGTAAAACAAAAAAATATGTCATGAAGATAAATCCTTAAAAGAGTCATTTAAATTTTCAGTCAAGGTTTTCCCTTGACAAAAATATCAAAGTGCAAATATACGCCAAACAATAAATAAATAAACGACCCACTTACACCAAACTCGACAAAATAACAAATAAATATTTTTTAAATCTCAATACACCACAGAAATGAGATAAATCAATTATGGTAAGTAAAAGAAGATTATCGCGAAACATAACAATTCGTTCGGTAAAATTCAGTACGGCAACGTGGCAGTGATATATCAAAAGCGGAAGCATTTCTACTGAAGGCAACATTACAAACATGTTCAGACTTAATTTTTGTTTTATAAATAAGAACAAGTGTTTTTATAGCCAATACATTGAATTCAGAATAAAGCTTGGCAGTGGGGATACCTGTGGGGTTGATTGAGCAATATTTTTAACAACGCATTTTGCACTGTTTGCAGAGCAATTAAGTGTGTTTTGCATGTCCCACTCCAACGGTGATGCCATATTTAATTAAGGAGAAAGCAAGACCGTAATATACAGCTCATAACCGCTTATTAGTTAAGAAGTTTCTCACAGTTTTAAAGACGAAAAATACCTTACGTAACTTATTAACCAAGGATGTAATATGATTTTTAAATTTCAAATTTCCATCAGAAATAATTACCAGGTACTTACAATTCTCAACGAGAGGCAGTGATTTACAGTTACAGTCGAACACTAAAGTGGCACAATTATAATCATGATACTGAATCACTTGACTATTTGCAGGGTAGCATTTACCAGAGATCGAGAAACGCAAGACCAAAGTTTTTGCAACATTAAGTCTCAAGAAATTTAGATCAAACTACTTACGAACTAATAATAACTCAGAACTAGCTAAATCAATCAGACCAACATAACTTTTGTGCCAGAACACTATAGCAGTGTCATCAGCATAACAAAATACCTTACAATTAATATCAGTAGTCACGAGATCATTGGTATACAATTTAAAAAAATGATTGGTCCAAGAACCGTTCCTTGAGGAACTCCACAATTTTTAAATCAACTCTCGTAGTTTGAGGTCGATTTGACGAATAACTTTCAATTACTTTTCAATTACTTTTTTGGCATATTAAATTATTCAAGTTGAACGCAGCATGTAGTTTGCTTTAGAAGTCTTCAGAAACCCAAACTGGTTATTGTATAAGATACTGTTGAAGTCCAAAAACTCAACAATTCTGCTTTTCAGGCATTTTCAAGAATTTTTGATAGAAAGAACGTTAGAGCAATTATTGAATTAATTATAGGTCTACAGAACTGTAATTCCGCTTTTTAATGCGGGAGATGAAAGCGAATTTCATAACTTTATGAAATTCGCTTTCATCTCCCGCATTAAAAAGCGGAATTACAACAGTTGACTTGAAAAAACTGATCAGCAATCGAATCAGAAACTTAGTATAAAACCTTATTAAAAATACCATTAGCTGTAAAAAAAACAAAACATGAAGGCTTAACTTTCCTTAAGTACAACACTTCGTAGAAGAAACTGGCTTCAATATCAATGAGTTGAACGCACTTGAATCATATCTTCAATAATAATCAAAACTTTCAGATCATTGCGTACATAAACTGAGACACCCTCCGCTCGATTCACATGCTGCTTACTAACGTACAAACTATACCCAGGCAAAACGAAGTGAAATTTACTTCGTTTTGCTGGGTAAACTGAAACTTGGAATGCTTATCAATATTTAATATTGATCAGCATTCCAAGTGTCAGTTAAGATTCTAATATGTACATACCTATTGTAGTATGTAAATACCTGTTGGTATTTTCAAAGAATCTAAAAAACATTTAAACAAATCAAATTTACTCCGACTCCTAATATTTTGTCATGAAATATTTATACCCTGAGAGGTCAACAGTTTCATTTCCAACTCCAACAATGAGGGCTCGAGGATGGAGCAGCTCGAAAGTCCTTTCAGAGTTTTTAACACATGTTGTAACCTTACTTTCTGGACGTTCCTCGTAATATCTCATTTTGTGGCTTTCTTGTGGCTTCAATCACGTTGTTATATGATTTACAATAATAAATTGATCATTCTGTCCACCAACCACTAGTTAGCGTTCATGATGTTGAGGAATGAGTACGACGAGTTCATGATCTGTAAATTGAATATACAGTTAGGTTGAATTACTTTAAATACGTTGAGGGGTCGGATAGATATCGTGCACTTACGAGACTTATACCTGTGTAGAACAATGACCGAGGCAGAAAATGGTAAACAGTTGTGGTAGAAGAAAAACCCACTGTTATCTGTTTAATTAGAGTCGTGCACAGATTCAGAAACTTGCCTACCCCTGAGTGTTGGGTATCTGCTGCTGCGTACCTACCGATGAAAATGTGTCCATGCAAATAGCCACGAGTCCTCCAGCTCTCAATATGACAGGGTTACTGATGCCAACTTGGAAGTTTAGCATCAAGCGTCTGTTGGTGATGTCCAACTTTGTCCACTCAATGAAGTACAGCGCCATACGGGTTGCTGCGCCCTGTAAAAAAAAGTTTCAAGATGATTGAATAATTGATAATTGACTCAGAAAATTGAATAACAAAACTCTGCAAATTCTTGACCCAACGGTTTATTATCTACTTTGTGCAGATCCCCCTTCTGTCTAGATCACTAAATGATAGATCAATTAACATTGTACTCATATTTTGGTGGAAATAGACGATTTTTCAAATATGGGCTTCTCTGTTTCTAGAGCGTGGCCTTGACCTTAGTCACATTCCGTTTTACCGATTCCAAACTAACTACCAAGTTCGTTAATCCTTTCAACTTTGTTGATTCTTCACTTTTGTACGATAAACAAGAAAATAAACATTGATTCAAAACGGTCCGGGTTTAACCCAGCAGAAGCTTTTCGTGTCACCTCCTCACCTTAAAATCGCCATAACTTCTGAAAGAAACATCCTACAGTACCATTCAAAGTCTCATTTTAAAGGGAAAGTGTAGTACTAGATGATGTATTAGACAAATGTAATGTAGAAGAAAAAAGTTGTATACAGCCTCTATCTAACCTCAAGAATAGCCAAAATAGCCATTTTTCTTGTACATAACCTCAAATATCTCAAAATGTAGACGTGATAGGACAATTCTGAGCTTGGATTCAGATTCTACGCAGAAAATTACTTCGGAAATGACCTCCAGCTGTTCAACCACCAATCCTTGCAGATCTGTGTAATTAAGGGCCAGAAAATTAGGTACTACTTACTTCTGTAGTGATGCTCTCACCAAAACTTGATACAATGTACATGTTGAGGGTCTCAGATATGATGAGGATTCCAAAGGTTACCATTAACTCGTAGTCCCCTTTCTCTTTGGCCTTCACTTGTAACAAAAGGCAAACAAAACACAGGAAAGAATGATTAGTGGGGAAATGATCAAGAAAATAATAGTGTTTATTTCGTAATCAAGTATTAGTGTAGGTGAGATTTTGTGATGTTTGAAATCCTACTGCACGTCTCATATTGTTCGTTTACTCCAGGTGGTAGAGTAAGGGGACTGGAATAATAGTTGGAATAATAGTCTGGAATAATAGACTGGAATAATAGTTGGTTCCTATGAACCGTGAATTGCGTATCAATAAGAATTTTTCTTTGACAGTAGTCCCTCACAATCATAGATTCCAGTTGTCCAGGAGCAGTATTTCGGAGGAGTACAAACTTTGTATAAAATCCATGTTCAACATATTAAACAATTATAATCTAGGCTTTCATCCTAGATAGGCCAATGCGTTGAGGGAAACTCATGTAAATCCACCGATTATATTATAATCATCTAAATCCTGAGATAATATTATAATAGGTAATACTGTAAAAGAAGCCCTCCCTAGATTCCCCCAATGCCTCACCTTCAGGAAGGTGAAGAGTGCCACACCAATCATGAATGTACCAATCCCGAAAAGTATAGCTGCTGGCCATTTCAACACTGTCTCGTAATGTGAAACTAACCTACGCAAATATTAGAAACAAACATTGTTAGAGCAAACAATATTATACGTTACATAATTGGTGATAATCATGATGAATTAATCAATGACAACTTTTCAAGCAGTTTAAATTACTGATAATTCTACAACTATTTGAAGGGAATCTTCGAATTAACACATCGAGCGCACATCACATAATAACCTTGTATCTCGGAAATCTTGAAACGTAAACCCTGAATTAGCGAATTATCGAATAAAATGAAGCTATCCAAAATTAAGCTATCCAAAAATGAAGCTGTCCTAGCTCGGTCCAAAATTTTTAAAACTCGTATTTCCGAATATATATATTGTAAAAGTTGTCACGGATTATAGTATATATACTATAATCCGTTTCGATTTGAGAGCACCTGCGCGACCCTATCAACTACAACCCTGTCCGACCACGTTGAGCGGGAAAAGTTCAAATTCGTCATTCTTCAGTTTGATCTGGTAGTTCAACAACAAAAATTTCTCGTTTGAAATTACTCATTTTACATGTCTTGTGAGTCGCCAATTTTCGATTTTAGAACATCAAAGAATTATTCTTTGACACACTGGCGTTCCCTATTTTGTGAATGGGTTTCAGAATGGGATTTAGTTTTTGGAAATGCTAGTATTACAAATTTCAGTTCAGAAACCATTAATGATTAAATTATATGAGAATTGTGAATTTTCGGTAAATGAGGGCTCACTTCTGTATCCTGTGTTGGTGCTTGATGCAGTCCTTGATACCTGCACCAATGCATTTCTGGTAGCCAGGGTTCTCGCGAGACAACCTTCCTCGGTGTTCAGGATGTGTCTCTAAAGGCGGGTTTAGACGGCGCGCACCCACTCGCGCACCAACCTCGCATCCGACTCGACTTCAACTCGCCCGGCAATAAACTCATCCTCGCCTCACTGTATAGACGACACGCATTCACTCGCGCACCGAAACTCGCTCAATCTCCGTCGGGAGTTTTTCATGGCCACACCTCAAGTTACCGTTTCGTTTGCTTTCCTAGCAATGTGTTATTTAAAAAGAAGAAACGAGAATGGAAGAAATCGAAAGGTGCGCCGGTGGTGGGCTAAAGAATTGTTTCGCCAGCGATTGCAGTATGGTAACAGATTGATGGCCGATATGGTGATTGAACACACTGAAGAAACCTTGAGAAATTTCGTGCGTATGAGCTCGGAAGATTTTGAATACCTGCTAACTATGGTTTCACCGACAATTAATAAAATGAACACAAATATGAGAGAAGCGATCACAGCCAAAGAAAGATTAGCTGTCACACTACGATTTCTTGCTACAGGAGATTCATACTCAAGTTCACAATACTTTTTTTTTGTGAAAGATGTTTTTATTCATGAAAGAAATCTCAAATGAAAATCAACTTATAAATAACATTTACAAAAATTAACTGTATAATAATGGTAACAAGTAGGTATTTAAAAAACTTTCACATTTTACAACGAAAAATTCTGCAGGCCAGACCACGCTCCTTGTAGAGCTCAAATAGCTCGAGGCACCTCGCTGGGTCCATTTTGCTGTCTACACGGCGCGAGGTTAGAGACCGAGTTTCCTTTGATGCGCGACCAAAAACCGACTGACCGCGGCTCACCCCGAGGTGGCCTCACTGTGAGGGGCCTCGAGGCGAGGGAGGTGTTTACATTGAGCGAGGGACCGGAAGTGAGGCTGGTGCGCGAGTGGGTGCGCGCCGTCTAAACCCGCCTTAAGAAGTGTCTTTTGGCTCTGGTGAAAAGCGTCTCGAAAGCGTACTGGAGGATCTTATACTCGAAGATGATGGCTTGCGTTATTCGAAAACTGAGTATTTCCATGGTCACGATAACAACAGCCAGTGACATGCCTGAGAGTGCTTGGCCCGTCACGACGAGCCAGTAGATAAACCCTCGTTCCGTCGGCATTGGATAGTAAGTAGCGATTGGTAGATTCATATTGACTCCTTGACTGTTGAAATTCGGAGGATTGTTGAATTTCGTGATGAATGGCACGACCAAAACTACGGAGGCAATGAAGACCGTCAAACCGGGTAGAAACAGAAACTGTATCAGGTCTTCCTTTTTATTGTTCTCAAGCCTCGTCGGTTTCTCTTCCGAATATATTCTCCCGCTTTTGTACTTGCCAAGGTCCTGCGCCATATTTTTATGAATGATCGCTAAAGCTTCTCGATTGCAATTGACTAAAAATATAACTGCAAACACTATAGCGTAAACCAAACAGTAGTGAAAAACGAGACAAGCGTTTTCGAAGTCGTCTGTCAACTTCACCACACTAACGCACGCTATATAAAAGTGCATTCCTAAGGAAATACAATAGAAACCTATGAGCCCGAAAGTAATGTGGAGGTGCTCGCGTTTCCAAGAGGGGAACAGAAGAGACAACTGTACGACTGGACCGTAGAGCCTATTGAAAACCCCCATCACCTCTTCATCTTCCATTTCAGCCATTTCGTCCACCTTCTTGAGTATGAAGGACATTTTTCGGTCAACGACACCACATCTACTGGCGGAGGAGACTGACGAGTTCAAGAGCATAAATTTTACATGGAGCTGAGCAAATATTTATTCGACTCACATGTTGACTTTGCACGAGTTGGACGACCGATCTCATCTATTTTTCAAAGGTGGGCCACGAAGAAGACATTCCCTACATATGAAGGAACAAACGCATGTTCGCACAACGTCTAAAAATAACTCGATGCTGAATTCAATCTAAATTAATCTTAGGTATGTGGAATACCGACAGATTTGGATGGCAGTATGCCACCATACGTACTACCGAAGGGTATAAAATTTAAATTGGATGAGTATATTCATTCATACCATGCATCTCGACCGAATTTTGGATCTATCCATGTCTACACGGTACACAGTGGTCCAGAATCGCCCAAAAACGCTTAAAACTCAGATTTGTCATCTATTTCATCCTGAGTTGCTTGCTGCAAATATGTGTTTGTTACCTTCTGGGGATGTCATCTCTTGATTTTCAGGGTACTAACCTCGCTCAATAGCCCGTAAGCAACCGTTGGGGTATGAAGAATAGCAAACCTTCGCTGCGAATTTTCGCTACCAAAAACTGAAGGAACTCTCTTTTAGTTTCTTCTTTTGACTCAACGTTCAAAAAACCTATAAAATTTGGGAAATATACATAGGTACTAAAAAATATACTTAAAAAATGTAAATAATGAAAGTAACTTAAACTGTTTAAATTTAAATGGGTTACTAAACGAAAATTGACTACTACATTCCTCAAAACGTTTAAAGACATCGATTTTTTTATTCATTTTTCATTACGCGCGATTCTGAATTTTGACAAAAACTGTAGTTTTTCTATATTATCTTAATTCTGTTTAATAACTAGCTAATGTAATAACGTTCAGATTTCCGGCTCCAATAATACGAGAAATATTGAGTTTTAAGCGCTTTTCGGCGATCCTGGACGGTCTAAACGGTTTTCATCGATGTCTAAACGGCCCCAGATCAGCTAAATTTAGCCGTAAGGCTCAAAACGAAAGGGTAATGGGGTTCCGAGGGGGGGGGGGGGGGTAGTCCCCCTCGGCGAGGCCCTTATGGCGGAGTTTTGAAAATGTCGTGTCTGCTCAAAAATATTGAGAGTGTGAGGAGAAAATTGTGCAAAAATACGTTCAATATTTTTCTGGAAGATTCGAAATTTCGGGTATGAGTGGTAATTTTGGCCAAAACATTGAACGCATTTTTATACCAGTGTGAGGGCCTTTACGGAGATGTCAGCTGTTTCAATTTAGGTAGGTATTTTCATTCCTCTAGGTGTTGAAAGTTCGGAATAGAGAGGCTTGAGAATACTGTAATAACGGATTATTATATTTCATCACTCCCAACGGCGTTTCTGTCATGCAGTCAAGTTTCTCAAGCTGTCGGCACTAAAATCATATTCAAGTGCCGTGCTGGATCTAATCTTCGCAAACCGGGTTACGAACACTCTGTTTAGTCGGTCAATCTCATTTTAGCTGAGAGGCAACGTGGGATGTTGGATAGCTACTTGAAAGGGGGAAATCAGCTTTGAACGTCATTAGTGCCCCTGAAGACATTTCCGAGAGGGACAGCTTTGACTACGGGTCCCGCCCCCATTGTTAGGGAAACTCATTAAAACCTTTTATCCCTCTTATTTTTTTTTACTAATCTTCTCATTAACAAATTATGGGGGGAAAACAGTACATTTAGGTAAGTGCCCATCAATAACGTTCGAAGTGCGTTGTCCGACCTGAATGCTGATGTGGGCGCCTATAACGGTGGGATGTGAATATATGTGTGGGATAAACCGATATACCGGTATCGATATACCACAATAAAAATGTCGATAATTCGATATATCGATATTTACTTTAAATACGTCCCTAGTAGGGTCCCACAAAGGACAATTTCAGCGTCCTCGATTTTTTGTGACTTTACTGTCCCCATACTTCACTTGTTGAAAGAATAATTTCACAATAATTTCAAAGGACAATTTCAGCGTCCTCGATTTTTTGTGACTTTACTGTCAACAATACTCCACTTGTTGAAAGAATAATTTCACAATATCCAGAGAGTAGAGGGGAGAAAAGGGGGTATCTGAAGCAGGGGCCAACACGGGACACGGCAATTTTTCGTACATCGTGTATGTTTATTGTAAACAATTTTCATAGGCAACTCCGAGATTCGATCTAATAAACATATTGGTACTAAGCAGGAAACATAACCAAGTGTAGTAAGACTTGTAAGTCTTGCGGGTTTTGCCTCTTCAAAATATGTGTCGTGCGGGTTTAGTGTACCCTGTCTTCTGGTGGCCACTGCGCCAGATACCTCTTTTTCCCTTTACTTCCACTGACATTAAACTTAATTTTCTCCTTGAAGAAAAATGTGTTTGATATATTAAATATTGTCGTGAATTTAACAAAACAATTAATACTTATTTTAAATTTAATAAAATTTTTATGTTTGGTCCACGGCAAAGAATGGTTCTTATCGTTCAACAACTAATTGATTAGGTACCTACCTTGTTGTCTTCATTTTATCACATTTCACTTGAATGTTTTCTCAAAATAAGTGATCATTAAGTTACTTCCTCAATTTTAATTTCTGTTTTTTTTTTCTGATTTGCAGATACGGTTTCATACGAGAAGTGAAGCTAAAGTACAAGGTCAGTTGAACAATAATATTATGGTGGTTGAAAAATCAACTTAGATTGAAACTGTGCCAACAATGCAGCCATTGCCCCTCAGTACCCTTAGAACACTCCCTCATTCCCACTTTTGTTGGTTCTTTAGATATAGTTCATTCTGAAGTTTTGCTCTGGCATCTTACCACATTGAAAATTCTTGAGGTTTGATAATAATTAAACGGAAATACGGTAGAAGCTCGATTAAGGAGGTTCGATCCGGTCGATATAGACAGGAGTTTTTGGTTGTTCATTTGGTTGAAATTATTTTCTAGTGCAAACTAAATTAGTTTTCTAGCGAAAAGACATGCACGGATAAGTACTGTTTTTCAAGCAGGTAAAAAGTTCTTTACACCTAAATTAGGCCTGGACCACCTATCAAAACATGGTTTCCTTCACTAAATTATGAATTTTAGCTTCTTATTTCCGTTCATTTTTCATATCAGTGACCCTTCTCCCCACCATTACCCCGGTTAATCGACGTTCTACTGTTGTTTAAATTGGGTAAAAGTATGGTATGACGTACTCAGCCCCGATTTTTTAACTATTTCAAGGTGTTAGTATTACGACCTTGAGTAAAGCTGAACAACCTAAATTAAGGCCTGCAAATACTAACTTACCTTAATAATCAGAGTGTGAATCCTCACATACCTACGGATGGGGCGATAAGTGCGGCAGTAGACAGGTCTATATTATGGTACCTACTAATCTATGTAGTTATCTGCATGTCCAACTAATCTGTAATGTAGATTAGCGGGACATAATATTATAGATCAAATGGATGGGGTTTCAGAGTAAAAACATTCCCCGATCAACTGATTAATCCTACCATATAGGTTAATAATTATTGGACATACCTATTATAGGTATGTAATAGATCAAATGGACTGGAGAAAAATCTATATGGTACTAACCAGTTGAGAGGGGATGTTTTTATTCCACAACCCCATGCATTTGATCTATATGTCCAACTAATCTATATTGTAGATATTTGGACATATAGATCACCTCATAGATTGGTACCATAATCGAGGCCTGTCTACTGCTGCACCTATCGCCCCATCTGTATGTGAGGATTCACACTATGATTAGGTAAGGTAGTATTAAATACCTTGTTTGAGTTTTCCCGCGTTGTTTTGTTCTACCCGCCAATTTCATTTATCAAATTTCATTTTCAATTACATAATATGTATAACATCATTACATTATATTATAACATCATTATAAAAGGTGATATTGGTTATTTTCTTGTCACCCACAAGTACTTCATGATCAGATGAACCTACCTACCTAGCTGATCTCCCACATCTTCCGGCAACTGTAGGTTCATCACTGTAGGTAGGTTCATCTGATCATGAAGTACTTGTGGGTGACAAGAAAATAACCAATATCACCTTTTATAATGATGTTATATTAAAATATTATTTTTAGTACGCTCCCTTAGTACGTAGTATAGTAGGGTTTTCTGTGACGCTCGCGTAAGAACTCGGCGTAGACGCTTCCCCGCCCATCAACTAGCCGGTAGCCAATCAGGAGGCTTTACGCTTTTACGTTTTACGCCGTTTTTAAGCTTTACGCTTTTACGTTTTTACGCGACCATGTGAACCCAGAGGGGAGACAGTCTGTCACGAGGTGAAAAATGGATTGAAAACAGTTACTATGGATTGATCGGGAAAATTCGGTATGTGGTGGTTTTACAGTAACACAGGCAGAACTTCTCCGTCTTTCGCACTTGTGCCTATTTAGCGAGGCGGAATAACTACATTGTGATTCGATTGTAACCGGGAGAATATGCGCGAGTGAGCCTAGAAACAAGTCGATCAGCCTGACCACCAATGCATATCAGAATTGCGGTCTCACCAGCGCCAAAAAACGAACCTATGCTGTAATCGGCACTTCCATTCAATCAACAGTGTCTGTTCAATCAACTGTGTCAACAGTGTCAATCAACTGTGTCTCATCACGGTAAAAAAAAAAACAGGAGACAATAATCAAAGGAAACACACACACACACACAATCAACACTAGCGCTCACCATCAACGTTGATAACGTTATCAACTCGCGCTCACTATCAACGTTTTGACTCAAAACAAACATCGTACTTGTATTTATCTTTACCTATAATGTTGTAATTGTAGTCCTGTGAATGTGAACTAGGTATTCAATTGTTTAAAACGTTCGTGTAATGAGTTCTTTTGAGGCGCGACATATTTCTCTCCGTGATGCTACCGACACTTGTAACTTCGTGTGTAGAAGTTCCCAGATACGGAAGCAGCAAACTACAAGTGCACCTGAGTGTAGTAGGTACCTAATAGAATTACCTAATTGAATTTGCCCTACGATCGTCCTCGATTTATCTCGAAAACGCCTAAAGGTGAGCACTCGAAACAAAACTGTGGGAAGACACAGGTAACCCACTGTTGATCAATGGTTGTTTCTGATTTTGTATCAAATATCAGTCACCCCTTGTAGTTAAGTATACACGTTGACTGCCAAGCTAAAATACAGGGAACCTTAGCCTCAAGCCAGAAATTGTTTTTCTCTAAAATGGTCAAGTACCTATTTGGGGTTAAACCCATTTTGGGTTGTATTGGCCCATGGGAGAGAATTCATCGCTCGGGGACATAAGACCCAAAATGGGTCTAATAAAATTGAAGGGACAAATTTAGAAGTCCTTTGTAGAAAAACAAAGAAATATGACTGTATACAGAAATCTCTTCTGACATTTAGTGAAATCAAGAACTTACTTTACAACAGACTCCGTTTACAAAGATCCGAATCGGTCCAATGCTTCATCACTTGGTTCTGACTCACTGAGACCTTGCTCTTCCAACTCTCTCAAATAGTTAGCGGTTGCGTCGACATCCATTATTTTTGCTACAATTTAATGCAGTCAACCATTGTCACACGAAGCCAAAATGTATTATCACCGCTGTCACAGACGTAAACAGAACAACTAGCTAAGTCGAAGAGGACTGTGAAAATGGAATAAGTGGTTCCACTTCTTCTAAGGCTGTGAATAAACTCCCAACACATTTTTCGACGCTTATGGCGTCACGTGAGAGTTTTGCTAGACCCCTTTTGGGTCTAATTGGCAGTTAACTTGTTAAATATCCAAGGTGGTACACCGAAGTACAATCCTCCAGCTGAAAATATATTCCAAAAACAATTTTGTGGAAGAGCACATTGACTGCAAATTAGGATTGCCATCTCCATTACAAACATCCCTGGACACTAGCACCAGAAATCCCCAAGAATGCTCTTAGACTGAGAATAAACCTTTCAAAATCAGCTTTTTATCATCTCAAATCGTCATTCTATCTCACCTTTTGACCAAAGTGAGCTACCTATGCATGTCTCTAGAGAGAGGTTTGCTATGTGTTTTTGATGTGGCTGTCAGGTTTACTGCTGGTCATTCCGACCCTCCTGAGCTTCAGTGACAACAACGAAACAACGTGGTTCCAAGTCGGAGTGATAGGAGTCGTATAAAACCACTGGGCCTCTTGTCACTGGTAAAAAGAAGTTTCTCCTCTCTGTGAGGGGATGACAGGAAGTGTACGCCAATGGAGACAACAATTGGTTGCCAATCTGACTGTTTCGAGCTTCCTTTTTCCACTCCGACCTTCTCTTAGGCTTGAAACAAAAGGGCAGGATGTGAGCGGGAAAATGGAAGGGCGAAAAAAAGAACAAGATAGGAAGCAAAGCTTCAATATTCTTTTGATGTAGAAACTCATTGTGGCATAGCCCTTAGTCATAGGGTGGATACTGCCTGTGTTCATTTAATCCGGGTTTAATCGCAACCAGCTATAAGTCCACAGTCATCCAGTCATGCAGCTTGGCTATGAGAGCGAATTTTTGAAGAAATAATTGGTTTTATGTAAAATGTCTCAATTAGACTGGTTTTATAATAAATTTTGTACCTAACACCTCAGTTTATAGATTTTTCAACGCTGAACACGATGCTGAAGTCAGAATTGCGATTTCTCATCCCGTTATCAGATTAGAGCAGACGTAAGTACCACGTTTCTTCATCCTCAAATTGCTCTAGTTTGAAGACAGAAAAAGATATCGCAATTCTGATTTCACCATCGTGTTCAGCGTAAAAAAAAGTTATAAAATGAGTTGTCACTTGTCAGACGTTTTCATTAGCCTTTTGATTGCCAAGGTCTAGGAGGAGGAAGGTTTTCAGTGATGCTATGACATGTTGACGGTGTTGGGATGGGTCAACATTCAATTGCAGAGGCGATGTAATGTTTGAGCAATGACGTCGCTGACTTGGGGGATATTCATGTCCCTACCTAACCTAATCTAACCTACCTAGCCTAACCTAACCTATCTAAGCTAACCTACCTTACACCAAACCCACCTAACCTACCCTGCCTCCACTTGATACAATGTATTTCGATTCTGTTGTTCCAGCACAATGCCGATAGACTGCTGAAGCTCATCGAAACGGTGTACAGATGGCTACCCCTTGGGACCCTTGTAAATAACAAAGTTCTAGTGGTTCATGGAGGCATATCAGACAGCACTGACATTGAAACCATTAAAAATATCGACAGGCAAAAAGTGAGATTTTTTTTCTTCAGTAAAAACTGTCTACAGGAGTATTTGTTAACCTGTTTTTCTATAATATAAATATTATATAAGCAGTTCTGTGTCATGAATGGTGGAATGATTTTTGTTTAACAGTTCTGTGACGTTTTTATCTTGGTCGTTACTGTGGGTCTGTAGTGGATTTTAATATATGATTTAATTATTTACTGTTTTCCCCCGCCAAAGTGACTGATAGATTGCAATATCTCATGTTCCAGTACGTGTCGCTGTTGAGGCCTCCAGTGATAGATGGGGTCGTTGTCACGACTGAGCATGACAAAAAAGAATGGAAACAGGTGAGTGGAGTTGATATTATCCTTATCCATTTCCCTGGCCCTGCTAATTGTACGAATTCCTTGAAACAGTTGAACGCAACCTTGGATACAAGCGTGTATATGAAACTCTTGGTATCACGAACGAACCTCAGAGTTTTGGGGGATTTTCATCAAGAAAACACTTACACCTGTACAGACTTGAAACCCCTTTACGCTTTAATCAAGTTGTAGGGTTATATTGTACACTTCCCTCGATAAACGTAATTGAGTTATAAAGTCAACATTATAAAGGACATACGCGGCACACTTGCTTAGAGTTAACGTTGTCTCGTAATCGGGTTATCCAGTCGAACCACTCCGTGAACCCCAATGCCCACACTTGATCAAAGGAGCGATTACGCCCAACAGCTGTCATTGATTAGCACAGTCAACGTGTAAGCACGACGTGATTGTACAGGCCCTTTGATTGAATTAATCAACTAATTAATCTGATCGAGAGGTTTCGTCAGTTGCAGTGACATACACCGAATATGGAGGGCCAAAAGCCCTTGGGCCTTGTTTCAACCCACCAGTATTTTAAATTTTCGAAAACGGCTCAATGGATCGAACTTTTCTCCCGTATTCAATGTTTCTGTGACCGGGGAAGGACATAGGGGGGTTCACTTCCGAAACCGATTCATAGGGGTGGCGGTTTATAGGGAAGCCGAAATATAAAAACGTTAAATTCTTCCTTCCTGTGAGACAGATGAATATTATTTTTGGTATTTAAGATTATAAGGGTTTGTAAAGGGACATGACATGTTGCTTTACGGATTATGCCTCTCACATTGTGAGAGGCATAATCCGTAAAGCAACACGTAAGAGTGGCAGATGGATCCATCCCGAGTTCTGCCCGTCACGACGTGCCCGACAGCTAGTAATTAATAAGTTACTATAAATTAATAACTTGATAAGTTACCTATATTATTTGGCTGAGATCCTAACAACATGAATATTGACTAAGCAACTATCAAAACTCGCTATTGTTGAAATTGCTTCAAGAGCTCCTTTTCAGAAATCTCCCACTATTATAGTGTACATAATTATCATTACAGCAGTAAAATTCAGTGGTTGTTCGAGCCATTTTGTTCTCAGGCCATACAGTAATTTCACCTACAATTTTCCTCAGAAATCCATTTCGGAATTGTTTAAGGTTTTCGACATCCTGTGGTCAGATCCCCAGAGAGGCGAAGGCTGCATTCCCAACACGCTGCGAGGCGCTGGCACGTACTTCGGACCAGATGTCACAGAGAATTTCCTTCAAAAGAACAACCTCCTGTTCCTCGTACGGTCCCACGAGTGCAAGCTGGACGGCTATGAAATAGTTCACGATAACAAGGTAAACCGGATTCTATCGACGTTGAAATTCTAGCTTGCAATAGTATAACTTGAGATTGAAAACTTTCAGCGTTTCTAAGTGTGACATAACCTCTTATATCAAAACAGCCTCTTCCAGAACGATTCTAGTTCTTAAGGATTTCAGAATGTGATGTGATTCGACTTGACTAAAAGCTACGTACGAAATGAATGAGAAATATAATTTGTGATGAAACCTCTTACGTCAACAGGACGGTTTTAATCATCCCAAATGTATTAAATTGTACAATTGTACAATTAAATTGTAAAGTAACCATGAGTTTGATTACTGGATGATAGTGATGGAAAACGATCGATAGGGAGCGCTATCGTTAGTTCCGTCGTGAAAAACTATCGATAGGTACTGTCGGTAGTTGACAGTTTGATTTCGTTGGCACTGGCTACAAAGTAGTTGTTGTAAAAGAAAAAAAAAATCATGCGATATATCTACTAGAAACCATACATAACAGAACTTCAAGTTACTGCATAAAAGAGAAAGTAGCTTTAAATTCTTCTGAATTCGAGTCTATGGCTTAACTTATTCCAAGCTGGCTCAACAGTATTAAGATATTTATTTTCGATAGTCACTATCGATAGAAAAAAAATCGATAGTACCAACGATAGTTTCCCATCACTACTTGAGAGTATGCCACGCCATCGAGAAAACCAATCGAATCATATCGTAACCACCACGCCAAAAGCGCCAAATATCCATATTTTGGTCATTTTCGTTTTAGTGCACCCTGAGTTGGGCAGAGCAGATTTTTTGGAAAGTGAGAAATTCGTTTTGCATGTCTGTAGATGCACTACAACGAAAAACAGCAGGGTGGCGTTTTTGTCGTGGTGGTAACGAATATAGTTTTGTGGTGGGGTCAAATCACACCACACCAAAGTATTAAAGTCGTTGAAAGTCAATGCTGGAACGAAAAAATTTAGAGGAATATTGATAGTCCAGTAAATGTGTACATGGTACTTGGAAAAAATTTCGAAGGTAATTACTATAGAGCTGTTGGTAATTGATTGTTAGAGGGATATTTTTGCTGTTTTGAGAAAATTCCTCTAACTTTGATCGGCTTCATCTCGATTAATATCATGTTTAGGAAAAATGTTTATATACACAAAACTGTAGCAAATTCAATGCTCTACAACTTCGAACATGTACGTTTTGATCGAAACCTGCTTAGTTTCGGAGTTATGAGCGAAAAACCCAAAAAAGACCGAACATTTTGAGCTTTTTCGGCCCTCTCCCAGTTGGCCCAGGGTTCTCGAATTGAAAAAAACTTGACAGAGTCACCCCACAGCACTCCCGAACAACCTGTAAAAGTTCCATCAACTCTGGAATTGTTTCTAGCAGACCCTATTCAGTTTACTGGTATCGTAGAATTTATTCCTCTGGAACAAGCCTTTAATACGTCACCTATACAAGGTGGTAATAAACTCGTAATTGTTGTTTCCTCTAATAATCAAGTCCAATAACAACGTTAGTTAATTACTCCTTGTGATTAAATTCCTACAATGAACTCATTGAACCCCCAATATAAATTCATGGACTGTAACCTTAATGAATTGTAGGTCGAACTTTTCAAGTTGTCTGAACTAAGTCCATTCATCTTCTCGACTTCATTTCACGTCAAACCAACCGGGATTCTTACGTGAAAAAGTGAAATGAAAAAAATAATAAATAACTGTTATGAGAACCATTAACTCGTGGTTTGTTACTGAAACGTGTTGTAGGTAATCGGAGTTTCAAGCCGGAATTAAGCTTCGCCATAACTTTGTATAAATGAGCCGACTATTAATATAATTACGGAGAACGGCTTGCTTGAGCTTCCTCATTAAGCCCCAGCTAATAAATTACCGCTCAATGCGGGGCATCTTAGGGACGGGCAGAACCGATTACTGGGCTGGTGAAAAATGGAGTTTACCTGCCAAGGAACGCCGATCTGTTTAGTTGATGATTTTATTTTTAATTGTCGATTTTCGAGGATTTGTAGTGGTGAGTTTTGTGGAAATAAGCTGTTACTTTACATGTTGTTACAAGGAGTTCAATGTATGAACGGTGGTGAGGATGAGTGAGGGAGAGACTTCATTAACTTTGCAGTTCATGAGCTGAACTGCTGGAACGCCAACTTAAACTTCTCCGGTAGAGCGAACTGGATAGGGGTATTTCATATCTACGAATTAATTCCAGTCTCATGTTAATGCTCTTTGCAAGCGTAACTAACTTTCATTTCAGTTGGAAAATTGAGTTAACCGTCTTCCGAACTAAATCACTCGCGACGAAATCGTTTAAACCCACGCCGAAGCGAAAAACAAGTGTAGTTGAAAAACTTGTCCATTTCCTCTAAAATATGAGTACAACGTCAGACAGGTTTCGGTGATTAAACCATCTTCAGTAATAAAATTATACTGAAGGTGCTTTACGGAGAGGTGAACTTATACAAAGACCCCAAAGGTCGAATAGGATTGGTTGATACAAGTGAAAGGAAATTCAGACTGCTATTGGCTTTTGAAGTGAAGGGGATTGGTGAAAATTCGAAATTATTAAGAGTGATAGGTTGAATGGTGAAATTCTTTCAAGTTGTTCTCCATTGTTGCGTCCATTTGTTGCAAATTTTGGGCGAAAATGAAGCTATTGTTTTTGGTACACAATTTTTAAAACTCGAATTTTCGAAAAAATTTTATACCAAAATCCGTTCCAGGCCGTTCTGAATTCACGGCCAAAGACACAAAAAAATCACAATAATATACATAATATGTATAGATTTACTTATGTATGTGTCATTCCAGACGGTAACTCTCGATAGAATTGAGATAAAAAGTTCAAATTTTCAACAACAAAAAATATACATACCTACTTATACATATAATTTTTGGTGTTTTGGTGTCTTTTGGCAGTGAATTCAGGATGGCCTAGAACGGATTTTGATATATTATTTTCGAAATTCGAGTTTTAAAAATTTTGGACGGAGCAAAAAACTATTCTCATAAAATGGGCTGGGCGTTCTGGAACGAATTTATCTAGTACGTGACGACTGCGCCAAACTCGTTTATGAAATTTCACGCACTGGAACTGTGAATCGAACCTGTATCGAACCTGATCATTAAGATTTGATCAAAGTCTATATTCACTGTGCGTTCATATTTTACAGGTTATAACCATATTTTCGGCGTCAAACTACTACGAGACGGGCTCGAACAAAGGGGCGTACCTCAAACTCGTCGGGCCCGAACTGAAACACCATTTCGTTCAGTTCACCGCAGCCCCGAAGGCCGGATCGGCGAATTTAACTTTCAGGCAGAAAGTGGGTTTG